>VMDR010009001.1:0-34763 GCA_007922815.1 Macrotus californicus
CACTTGCAATTATTAACATTTCTATACTTTATAATTTGCTATAGATGCATTTACTCCCTCTGCTTTGCAAGGTAAGTCTGACATTTTTAGGACACGATTTTTAAAGGGTATCTATCTGTGTGCAAATTACATCAGGACTTCCAAATTAAACTGTCTTTATTTTAATGCATAGTGGCAAACACATACATAATTTGTATTCTTTAGAGTAGAGAGAGTAGTATTAAAAATATCCACATAATAACATGCTTAAAATCTGAAGTTCAAGGAAAGTTAGGAACATATATTGAGGCTTTGCCTCAGGAAATCATCTTCATCCCAAAGCTGGTCTTGGGGTTTCTGGATCAAATAAAATGCATCAGCACCTTCCACCAAGAAAGAGTGGGTCACCTTCAGGAATAAGGTGGGAGAAGACAATGAAAGCAAGCAGCCCTATTTCCCACTCTCCTTTCTTACTTTCTTGTTTTCCTCTGTAAGTTTGCCCAACCTGGTTCCTTAATCTGTGTTAACTGTGCTTTTTATTTTTATGACTATTCACAATTTACAAAACACTCATACTCCTCTCATTTCATCTTATTCTCACAATAATCCCAGGAGATCGGGGTAAAACCCTTTTGCACCCACTCTTCGGAGGACCCAGCAGGCCCTGTGGAGTAACTGATCGCCAGGCTGCCTGGCTGAGTGGAGACCAGAGCTCTTTCTGCTCCCCATCAGCCTGCCATGCACACATGTCGCAGGCACCGACATCCTGGCCCAGCTGCCTGCAGGGCCTCTCGAGCACCCTCCCCAGGAGCAGAGAACTCTGGTGGAGCTGCCTGGGGAAGCTGGCTCGCTACAGAAGAGCACTGAGCAAGTCAGAAGACCTAAACTCTGGCTCCAGCCTTAGCCCTGCCTGAGTCACTTAGCAACATCGACACTTCACTCATCTTATCCAGGCCTCAGTCCCCCGTGCATAACCTGGGGGTGTAAATGCACCCTACCTACCTCCCAGGCACATGACAGAGCTCAACATGATATATACACAACATGTACAAAAACGGTTTCCAGGTCAGTGGTTTCATTTCATTGTGTCTCATAGGTTTCACTGGAGATGCCTTCTTTTGAGGTTTATGTCTTGGGACCTCATCATTCTCCAGAGTCACCCCACACTCTCAAGGGGCCAGCCAGACATGGAACCTCAAAGAGAAAGTACTGAGTTGGTACCCTGACCTCCTCTGAGATCGTCCAAGGAGGTTGTTGCTGGAGAGACCCTTCTTTCCCGTCAGTCCAGCCCTGCCAGTGGCTCCCTAGTGATGTCATGGGTGTGGTCCTGCCTCCTCACACAAGGGGGGCCATGACCTGATGCGAGGTGCAGCCATGGCTCTGAGGTGCCAGAAGCCAGCAGAGCACAGCACATGCCCCACAGTTTGGTGGAGGAGTCAAGACTGACAGGAGGGATAGAGGGGTGCAGAGCACGCAGATGCAAGCAGCAGCTGCTTTCCAGCTCCCCTGGTCCCGGAGTCCTGCTCCCCTAACTCCCAATCCTCTCAGGACAGAGTCCACTGCACTTGGTGCTCATTAAATGTTTACCCAGGTAAAGCTTCAAACCTGGATTAGGCAGGTCCTGGCTGGGAGCATCTGCAATACTAATCTGGGCCCAGGAACCTGGGGGGCGGGGGACAGGGACACAGAGTTGTAGCACCTCTGGGTGGATGGGGGCAGGGAAAGGACCCCTTCATTTGGTTTAAATATTTTAACCATGCATTACTGCTACTTACACAGTTTTCACACGTGCTTCTGAGTGTGTTACAGATCTGGGAGGGACAGGCAGCTCTCCAGGGACCCTCTTTATTTTCATACTGGCTAGTGGATCAGGCCTGGAGACAGGAGGTATCTGCAGGGCTCAGCAGGACTGGCAAGAGGGCTGGGTCCGAGGGGCAGCTGCTGGTCTGCTACAAGGAGGCCCAGCCTTTGGAAGATTCTCACCATCACCTGTCTAAAATGTGACTGCCAGTAATGGCTGGCATTGACTGGCACTAAGCAGTGCACTGCCGAATCATTTGCATGCGGTACTTCCTTTAATCTTCACAATGGTTCTACAAAAGGCGGGACAATAAGGAGCCTGGTGCTCACCTATGCAGTATGACCCAGCCTGTAACTGACAGCAAAGCTTTGCATGAGGGCTGAAGGCTGACTTCAGAGACTGTACTCCTAGTATCCTGCTATTCTGAACTCCTGCCCAGACATAAACAGGCTCTACTAAATGATATCTGAGAGGTCTCTGAAGGAGGACAAAAACTGTGTACTGAGCACCTACTTTGTGATAGGCATGTTGCACTCACTGTCTCTGTTATTGCTCATGGTAACCCTATAAGGTAAATATGCTTATCTCCAGTTTACAGATTAGAAAACTGAGACCGAGGGATTTGGTCAAGTTACGAACCTGAGATCCAAATCCAGGTCTGTCCGACTCCAGTGCCCATCCTCTTTCCACCAGGCTGGTATGGATGTGTTTATTTGTGATTCTCACTCAACTCAGGGACTCCTACAGTCTCCTAGCAAAACCACTGAAAGGAGAAGTCCCTGGCAATGCCATAGGATCCAGGGGAAAGGAGACATGACTTTACGTTGGGCAGAGATATCCCGGAGAAGTTTCTACAGATCCCCAAATCCTGGGAGTTACTGACCCACATTTTGAGAATCTTGGCTTTCAAAGCCATTAACCTAGAGCACCTGGAAGTATAAAGTCACATGTTTTTCAAAAGTCCTGTGAAGAAAAACATCAGACCAAGAGTCAGAATAAGTTTGCTGAGGTTCTCCCCCAAATTCTCTGGGTGACTTTCGGTTAAGTCAATTATCCTCTCTGGGCCTCAGTTTTCTAATAAGAGGACCTTTTAACAACCCTTCTAAACCTCTATCCCCTAATCCTATAGTCAAATCTATCTTAGTCTACGGAGGTGGCTCCCAGTAGAGGTGTCCTGACATGTTCATTGTGATGCATATTACAAATAGTTTGCTACTAATATTAGATGTGCCAAATTAGAGGCCATTCAAGTAAGAGCACTCTCACTCATGATGATGAATGAGCAGGAGAGACAGAATTGAATTTCAACCAATTCTAGGAATGACACAGACACAAATTACTGGTGCTCCAAGGCAGACGGTAGAGAGAGTCAGACTGCAGAGCTAAGGCATCAAGAAGGTGACACAGAGGGGTGCCATTTGGATTGGGTCTTGAAGGACAGGAGAATTTCCCAGGAAGAAGGGTCTTCCAGGCAGGGGACAGATTAGAATGGGATGGACACAATGGAAACAGGACAGGTGGCCTTCTGATACCCAGGGAGGGTGAGTTTTGGGGTTGCAGTTTCTAGGGAATGCCGAGAGCAGAGGACATTCTCCTTCTTCACCAACTCCTCACAGAATCCAGGGCCCTGTCCTGCTATGCTTTCTCCCCTGCCTAGACCTGTCCAGTCTTGTCCAGTCCTGTTTTACTCTGCCCTGCTGTACCCAGCCCTAGAGGCCTGCCCAGTTCTGCCCTGAGCTGCCCTGTCCTGCTGAGCCCTGCTCAGTTCTGATGACTTCTGCCCAGTCCAAGCATCCATGCCCAGACTTGCCCAGCACAACACAGCCATGCTGTCTGGTCCTGTCCAACTCTGCCTTGCCCAGCTAAGCCCTGCTCAATTCAGTTCATGTTCTGCTCAATCCTGCCCACCTTTCCCAGCCAGCCCAGCCTGACCTAGCCCTGTCCTGCCCCACCATGCCCTGCCTGGCCTTATCCAGCCTGGTTTAGGACTGCCCTCATCCCACCAGGCTCAAAGGAAGCCTCTTTTCTCCAAGACATCCTACTCCCTCTTTATATAATGAGAACATTGTAAGAACAAATGAATGACCGAAGAGTAGAAGCTGAGATGAAACTAAGGCTCAGGATGTGATCTGGGGTGACTAAAGGGTTAGCGCTAGCTTTAAATAAATGTCAGCAGGTTTCAATTTCTGTGGCTTTCATGTCCTTACATGTGTCTGTCCCTCAGCCAAAAGTGCCTATCCTTCCTTTCCCACCTGAACTATTTCTACTCTCCCTCAAGGCTTGGCCTAAACATCACATCCTTAGCTGAGACTCTTCTGAACCCATGTGGAGATTCAGTCACTGTGCTCCCTTAGCACACAGTATGTACTACTTCTATCATAGAGACCTACTGATAAGTGCTTTATGATCATTTATTGCAGCCTCTACTGACCTGGGAACACATCAGGAGCCACAACTTATTTATTCTTTACTATAGATTCCCCCAGATAGAGCCTGGAACATAATGCAAATTAAATGAGTGAGTTTAGTTAGATAAGCTAAGATTGATAAGACACCCATGCTGGTAGGTTGGATTATTGGTCCTAATTATTAGTCCCATAAGGTGGCACTTTTTGTACTATGGTCTCAGGGAGGACAAAGTGTACATCACTGACACTTGATTTTGATCTTGTCCAGCAGTTTTCAAAGTGTGGAATGTAAACATCTAAAAGGGAGCAAGGTGGTCCCTGAGATACTTTCAAGGGGACTGTGAGGTCAAAGCTATTTTCATGATAGTACTAAAACATTACTTGCTCTTTTCGCTGAGTTGATATTTTCACTGATGGTGCAGAGGCAACAAGGGGCGAAACTGCTGGTGCCTAACCATCCGTCAAGGCTGCACCACCGAGCTAGACCAGGAGGCACCGCGTTCTTCATAGCCACACTCCCATGGCAAAAGAAAAGGCCAATTTCTCCACCAGTTTCCTTGATCAACCAGTAAGAAGGCTTACTTCTATTAAATTTGGATGCCTGAGTAAACATCTTTTTCAACAGGCTGAGTGAGGACAGGGGAAGCAGGCGAGCAGCACATGGGCCGCGTGCCCAAGTACAGGAGTCACCTTTAGGACAAGCACTTGGGTGACTGAATTGCAAGTTGCACTGGCCACTTTTGCCATGGAACACCCTTTTAAACGTGCAAGAATGACTAACGAACTATGATTATTCAGACTTGCATATTTAATACACATTTTGTTAAAAACAAAGTGAGACAGTCTCTTCTTAGAAAACCCCTACCAAAACGTATTGTTAAAGATACAATTTAAGCTTTCAAGCCAAAATCAGAATTTTGTAAAATATTCTGTACCAGAGTAATCAAAAGTCTGACTCCACTTTTTTTATATTTAACAGGCCCCACCCCTCTCTTTCCTGTTGTCTCCATTTGGGTGAGCTGGCAAGAAAGTCTCAGTGTTCTCTCCTGGGGATCAGCAGAGAAGCTCACACCACAAAAGCCCTGGTCATGCACAAGAACAGTCACTCTGCTCCAGAATCCTCACTACGGTAAACCAAAGCCACTGTCACCTTGTTTCACTCAAGTCATTTCAGACCAGCTTGGGTGAACACCCTGCTCTTTCCTGAAAACCTCCACACATAACGAATGAATTTTTTACACCCTTTTGGTGCCTGTGTAGACTCTTTGTGTATGTGTTTTTCTTTTTCTTTCGTGTGTGTGTGTGTGTGTAGACTCTTGACATCCAGTCCAATTTTGGGTGATGAACTGATCCTACCCTCTGTGGGCAACCACAAGACAACAGGCATTGTGAGCAGGATGGTGTAAGCAATAACCACCACCGTGGGGGTGGGGGAGGGGTCTTTTCTTGTTTTTGGCTCACTAACCAGCTGTTGCCTGTTGGGAAACACACACTTGGCGTGCTCTCTGACCTGTGTTGCTGCCTGCTGGCAAGCTTGTAACCTGAGCTGTGCTCGCTGTACCTGCTGGGTCCTTCTGAGGCTCAGCTATAGATTTAACTGACCTAAATCAGAAGCTTTGATAATTGGCATTTAGGAACAGAAGTCCCTAAGTGGGACTGGTGCCCTCTTTAAAGTCATCCTGGGTAGTGTGTCATGGCCCAGATCTATCTATCTGTCTCAGATTGAGTCACATGTCTTGAATTTGGAGCCAAGACTGACTGATTTCAGGCTCAGCGAACAATGTATGTGCTGTGACTGTTGTTTATGTGTACCACCCAAGTGCTGGCCTGTTTCATAAAACACTCAAGGGCAAACTTACATACCTGTGCCATCAAGTGGTGACCCACGCGAGGAAGAGTAACTAGTGGGTCGTGCACTGAGGTACAAGCGCCACAGGCACCTGCCTCGCCAGAACTCTGAGGGTGAAAGTGTCTCTGTTATTGTTGCTTCTCTGCTTCTGTTACAAAAAAAGAGCCTGGTCCTCAGCATTGTAGAGAGGAAATCCCTGATGCTCCAAGGCACAGACCCTAAGGAAAATGAACCAGCATGCTTCACTCTCGTTCCCCAAAAAGGTCCAAAGGAGACTATGCATGTATTGGAAATTGGAAAAACTAAAAAAAAAAACGTGATCACCAGAGACTCTGGGTGACACCACCTATCAGGATGCTAAGTGGACACTCCAACTTCACCACGGCTACAAACACGCCATGGGGTGAGGTAATGTGGGGAATGGATGACTCTGACTGGCAGTAGCTGGGTGAAAACAGTTAAAGATGGGAAAGAGCAAGACCTGCCCTGAAGTGTTCCTCCTAACTACTCAAAAACCTTTCAGATGAAGGAAACAGAAACTGAGGTCTATGATTTGACCTAATTGGAAATCCAAAATTGACTAAAAGAATTTATTCAATGGGCCCTGGCTTGTGTGGCTCAGTGGATTGAGTGCCAGCCTGCAAACCAATGTGTCACCAGTTCCATTCCCAGTCAGGGCACATGTCTGGGTCATGGGCCAGGTGTGCAAGAGGCAACTACACACTGACATTTCTCTCCCTCTCTTTCTCCCTCTTTTCCCCTCTCTAAAAATAAATAAATAAAATAAAATAAAATAAAAAGCATGTATTCAGTGGGAAGATGAAAAGGGAACCAATTGGTGTTTGCACCTCTATAATACTAGTTCAGAGTTAACTTCAACATCTTTAGATGTGCCAATTGGTTGGCATATCTCATGATCCCCAAATTGATAATTTGTTAAGAAACCCATTTAATCTATTGAAATGGCCCATAGAATGCACATCTGCAGCATTCTAGAGCAATCTCCCAGGCTTTTCTCTCATCCACTGGGTGTTCATGCCATGGCAAACAGCCCATCCCACCGCCACCGCCATAAACGCTCACGCCCACCTTGAAGGAAGGACAACAGCTACTGGGGAAAATTGACATGGTACAGTGGGTTTATTACTATTTTGTTGAACATCCCAAAGGACCAGAGGCCGTTACTAGTCTCAAGCAGCTTGTACAAGGCAAGTGAGGGATACCCCAAAATTGCCTCACCTCCCCATATTAGCTGGGCTGCCACTATTAAGAAAGCATTAGATGGCCTGGAGTTGTTAGTTGCCTATGAAGAACAAGATAAAACCCAAATAAATGTTTGTCTACCAAGGAAATAAGGAAATGAGAATTATAAAGGGAGCAATGGTCCTCATAAGGGACCTCCAGGCAATCAGTGCCCCCCAAACTAAGATCTTCATCAAAAGGCTTGATATTGGGGACTCCAAAATCTGGATTTCCCCAATCCTTTCATCTGGGCACTACCCCCGAAGAGTTACAAACTTTACTATAGCAGACGACAGGGAAGCTACAAGGCACCCAATGCGAGGCCACACCAGATATACAGCAAGTTGCCTCAGACCTCTGTGACTCCCATGCTCTTGCCACCCCAAGGGTCCACTACCCAGCACCCTGATTTTAGGCAGTGGCAACCACCACAAGCCTGCTAGAGACTCAGCATCTGTCGTGGCCACCAGCTACTGGGGACAACTGCCCCTGTATTACTCTGGTGGTTCACTGGTTTCCCCACCATCGGCAAATCTTTGTGACCTTTAACAATATTGGGCTTAAGTTACAGTTATACCTGAAATCCCACAAACTTTAAACAAAGTACCCTCTATACTCTTAGGGGAATTACAAGACATAAAACACAGCACAAACAGGTATATGCCTCATCTTAACCATCAGCACAATTATCTTACCTGGATTCCCCATGGTCATAGTGCTCATTGCCCTAAAATATCCCATAGTGTGGACAGACACCTCGGCTCAATGAGTAACACATTCAAATAAAACCTAAGTCTTACAGTTAGTATTGCAAAATGGGATCCCATAGATTTTCTTCACATCCCCTTCCTGGTTAAAATGGTTACTATAGCCCAATATATTTTGAAATAAGGCCTATGGGAGTTAAGAGTCATTATGTTGTACGTGACTTACCTAAGGGAGAAGTCATTGTGCCCACTGTTTCCCTCTTTAATAACCCAGTTTGGCCAGTGCTCAAACCTGATGAAAATAAATGATACCTAATGGTGGTTTACCATAACCTTATAATGCCGTGATACCCTCAGCTGAGGTCCCCGTACCAAATATGGACATTACTGACTCCATCTAATTAGCAATTGGGAAGTATTTTGCTGCTACAAATATGGCTAAGACAGTCTCTTCAGTGCTCATTTCGACAACATCCTAGTTGAAATTGGCCCTCACCTTTGAACAGCTACAATACTTGCCTCTCCCCGTGTGATATTTCAACAGCCTTGTCATTACACTCAGTCTTTGCTGGCAAGATCTTAACTGCATTCAATTTTCTCCAGCTATACAGGTATGAAATCACACTGATGACACCCTCCTCTCGGGAGATTCAAAGGATACACTCACACAATATATATAAACATTTGTCATACAACTTTTCCAGTTAGGTCTGAGCCATTGTTCCCCCTAAGATTCAAGGCTCTACCACTTCAATAACATTTCTGGGCATTATTTAAGAAATAACCTCTTTCCTTATCAGCACTGAGTGCTTTAAGGTAGGCCAATACTTTCTAGATCTATCTGAATTTGGAGGCAACCCATGTCTCACAAATTTTATTTAAGCTCATTTATGTTGTTACTTGCAAATCAGCCCAATTTAAGTGCCCTTCCAACAACAAAAGTCTCTAAAATCTGTCCAAATATAGAACAATAGGCAATCCCATTAGGACTCCTTAGAGACTTCTTCACTGTAGAGGCATTAGCAACCTCATCTCATGCTTTCTAAAGTCTCTGGACCATCTGTGATGGTTGTAAATTGCTCATGGGCTTCTAATGCAAGATGCTCTTCAGCTTCTGCTTCACACCATTAAAGCAGCAACTTCTGGCCACATCTGGAGATAGATGGAAGCTCCCACAGTCCCTGAGCCCAGCCCTTACCCAACTTTACCAGACCAGTCTTTTCCCAATTGCCCATTATGCTCTGGGTCATAGTAGCAGCATCCCACAGGCTCAGCCTGGCTATAGACACTTCTTTATGGAAATGGAAATGGTACTCTCAGGTTAGAGCCAAGCCTGGGCCCTCTGACATATAGGAGGGAATGGATTCCTGTTCATAATCATTTGCTAGATGCAATGGCACCAGAGGTGGTCATGCCTCCCCTAGACCTAGTGGCCACCTAGAGAGCCCATTGGTATCAACTGAGTAACCAGAAAAGAGACTCTATAAACATCATGTAAGGTAGTGGCACCACCATACATGATAGAGCCCACTGGAGGCCTGTGGTTTTCCATTTCCTATGCAGGACATCCATGATCAAGCGTGGGCCCCAAGGTCAGCACATACTATGGTCATCTTAGTAGCAGCCACACATACAGTGGTCATCTTAGCACTAGAGGATACCCTGGACAATAATTATTCCCACCTGCACATGTTTATAGACTCTTAGACCACTGCCAAGGTATGGTCCTCTGATACAACCAATAGCATCAACACAATTCCTTACCCAAGGTCACCCTCTTTGTGTGTGGGGGGGAATAAAACCCTTAGGAAATGTCTCACCTCCCCAATATCTCAAATATAAATTAAGGTAGCATATGTCTCTGTACATACTAATACCACAATATAAGTCCTCACCAAACCATTCATCATCAACTTCAAAGTTCCAAACATTATTGATAGTTACCAAGGAACTTATTTCACTTTTCAAAATACAGAATGCTTGTTTATAACCATGTTTTACACACACTATTAATTTATTTAATCTTCAGTTATTCATCAGACACCTTCTATGAGCCAGACACTAGACCAGGTTCTGGGAATACAATGAATAAGGCAGACGTGGCCTTTACCTGCCACAAGCACATAATTACAAAGGGAAATGGTCAACAGTAAATGAATGCACTGATAAAAATTAGCATGCAGTGCTACGGGAACCCAGAAAGAAGATACCTACACTGAGAACTGAAGAATAAATAGTTACTCATGTTTAGGAGGGAAGAGATAAAACTGTTTCAGACAAATGAAAACATGGCTTATTCCAAGAACTAAAAAATGTTCACTGTGGTTGAGAGTAGAATGCTCGAAGGAAGTAGGTCATGAAAAGAGAACTCTCTCGAGTTATTTCAAGTAGAGGAAATGTAATAGAGAAGAATATTTTATAACTGTAATGGAAGGGTTGAGAAGATGAACAAAGGATGAGGAGGCAACACAGGGATCAGTGACAGCAGGATCCCAGGGAAGGAGTGGCATTACTAGGGCCCAGAGCTGAAGCCATCTGGCAGGGGCCACAGGTTGGTGGTGACCACCTGACAGGAGGGGGGCCACAAGAGATATGGCAGCCTGACGGGAGCAGGAGCCACAAGGAGACAGAGGAAATGAAGCCACTTCTGGAGATGCCACCTAAGGGCAGAGTGGTGGGGAAACAGAAATACCCTTCCACCCTTCATCTCCTACCTGTTCATTCAGTGGACCTAACCTCGCTGGAATACAGCCAGCAAGGAAACCCTAAAATGTACGAAGGGTGGGGAATGAATCAGAAGGCAAAGAGGCAAATGACTGACACAGGGATGCTTGGGAAAGATAAAACTGAAAAAGTACACTGCCTTCAGATCATTTAGGGTCTTGTAAGTGCTTTATCTTAAACACAATGGGGGAATTTTGAAGGGTTTTAAGCAGGAAGTATATGATTGAATTTGTCTTAAAAGATTACTAAATCTTTTAATAATTTCTTTGCTCTAGTACCTGAGCATAAAAATATAGAAATTTCATTGTAGTAGACGTAACCATAAAACATCTAAAATTATTATTTCCTCACTTAAAAGCTACACTGGTAAGTTAAGATGTATCTGGAGACTAAAAACAAGAAAAGTGAGGCATCTGGGAGCTGTGTCATCCAAGAACCAGTGTGAGGGTAACAGTCACGTTTCTGCTGGAGAAGGGAGATCTGAGGGAAGACATGACAGCTGTCATATGATGTGAAGAGCATTCATGTAGGAGGAGGTACAGGTATCGCCCTTGGCATTTCAGAGGGAAGAGTAAGAAGTCAGGGGGAATGATGAGAAAGCTGACTTTATTTCAATTTTGAAGGAAGAACTTGCCAACGATTAGAAGTTTCTAGCAATGCGCTAGACTCCCTCTGAGATGTTAAATTCCCTCACAAAATAGCTTCAAGTGGGGAGAGATGATCAGATGGAATCTTGTGTTAGTTGGGGCCAGGTTATGCCACAGAATTCAGTAGCTTAATGTGGCAAAGGTTCAGTTTCTCACTCACACTACACATTCCGTGTGGAGCAGGAGGGACCTTTGCTCGCTGCGGTTCTTCGGGGAGCCAGCGCTGGGCACACAAACATCCATGATGACCACAAAAGTGGGAAGGGAAAGGTCCTCTTAGAGTCTCTGTTCACAGGTGACAAGATCCTTCCTCCTCATATTTCATTAGCCAGGCCGTGTCCCACCGGCACAGCTCCTGAAAAGAGTTGTCCAGAATGCAGACAGCCAGAAATACTTAGAGAAAAGCACTAATGACAATTATAAGCTTGAATGTCTTGCTTATACTTGTCTTGCCTACTCTGCAGGATGGTTGAGAGAATAAAATCCTGGGCATGAAATTCTTCCTAACAATAACACACTTTGGAAATGAGTGGCGTGCCGTTGACATCCACACCTATTCACTGCTTTCTCCTCCGTGCCTCGCACGGTGTCTAGCACATAGCAGAGGATCAATAAATGTTTTCTGAATGATCTGTACCGCTTAACAGACATGTTGAGTTGATCTGACTTCTTCTTTGGGAAATGTAATTTGAGTCTAGATGTATTCAGGAAAAGGTGACTATTCTACCATCATTTATTTGGTTATTGAAAAACAGTCTCCTGGGTTTAACTGAAAGGAATTCAATAATCACAAAAATCCTTTTTAACAACAAAAATGCTAACTGTACAGCTTCCCCCTGGAAACATAAAAATACAATGGTTACACTAAACTAAGACTCTGGGTTTCATGACTTGTGAAAGAGATTTTATTCCTTCTAATAAACTCCCCTTCCGCCTACTCTATATTTTGTGACTTTGCTTTATTACGATGATGGCATAAAACACTTTCTGAATTTTATTTACTGTGTCCCTATCAGTGCAGTAACACATAAAGCTGGCACATTATTTCGTTCTTGCTGATAACCCCCGTGTCTAAAGAGTGCTGCCCACACAGTGGACACCCAGTATTTTGCTGAATGGACTGAATGGGTGCTGTTGGGCCCAATAAAAAATGAAAACATTTATATTTATAAAGCTAAACAAAAAGCCAGGGCTTTTGACTTAGGTAAACATAAAGCAAAAGAGCTTCTCTGAGCCCCTTTGACTGTGACACAGAGCCTCTTAACCTCCAAATGCCAAAAAGTGTCCTGGGCATGTAGCCTCTCTCTCAAGCCCAGCCATTGCCCTTCCCAAAGTGAAAGAGGACCCTCACTGGTAAACACGCCCCTTTGAGGGAAGAACCCTGCCCCTCACAATAGCAGTTTTTGCCGAGGTGGCATTTTTCCCAACACATTATGCAAAAGCTAGTTGGAGAAGATGCTGAGGACTGTTATTTCCTAATTTGATTCTGCCATTTCCAGTAATGGAAAGCTGCCCTCCAGCCATCCATCTTAATAAGTGACAAATGCATTTCATTAAAACTTCCTTAAATAATTTCTTGTGGTTTTAGAAGGAGGGAGAAACAAGAAAGAATGTCTTGTGCTCCCATGCGTGTCAACATTTTGAAAGCCATTAAAGGAAGCAAGATCTTGTCTGAGGGTGAAAATTCAGTGGTCAACTGACGCCAGTCCAGATGGTTCTCAAACGCAGCTGCCCAGTGGACGAAGGCATGGAGGTCGGGTAGACTGTGATGTCGAGTGAGTGATAAAGTAATTAGATGTGATTTGACAGTTCCTGTTGCACAGTCTGTCCCTAAACACACTGCAGAATGGAGTCAGGCAATTGTGTAAACTCACTCTTCTCAACCACGCAGCTCTCAGCAGGTAAACAGGTGGATAAAAAGTCCGTGTAGCAAAAAGAGCATCACGCCGGATTCAAGGGACTTCGATTCCAGTCTTGTTTCCACTGCGCAGGAGTTCTGCGACCTTGACAAGTCAACAAATTAATTTCTTTGTGTCTCTACCGCCTCCTTTGCATGGTGATGATATAAAACTTGGCAGAACAACCTCAGAGAATTATTATGAGGATTAAATGAGACAATATAGAAAATAAACTTGCTAAACTATGAAGAAAATTTCACAAAAAAATACCTTCATAAGAGTAGGGTTTTTTCCTCCCTTGCCTTTTCTTTCTCTTTTCTTTCTTTCTTTCCTTTCCACTCCCATATCCCCAGGGCTTAGAAGAACATCTGACACACAGGAAGTACTCAATAAATATTTTAGATTATTGAGTACGACAGTTCATTGTATGGGTCACACTGACTGTGCCACTGGGTACCCGGATATTTGGTGGAACATTATTTCGGCAGTATTGGTGAGGGTGTTTCTGGATGAGATTAACATTTGAAATAATAGACTGAGTAAAACATTTGTCCTCTCAAATGTCAATGGGCCTCATCAATCAGAAGACTGGAATAAAACAAAAAGACTGAATATGAGAAAAGTTCAGCTGGCTTGACTTGGAATATCAGTTCAGTTGTCTTCTGCCCTCAGACTGAAACCTATACCATCAGCTCCCCTGGTTCTCAGTTCTTTGGACTTGGGATAAAACTTACACCACTGGCTCTTCTGGGTCTCTGGCTTGCTGACTGCGGGTGTTGGGACTTCTCAGCCTTCATATTTGTGTTAACCAATTCTTTCTAACAAATCTCTTGAGATGTACATATGGATAGATATCTAAATACAGATATCTTTATCTCCATTTCTATCTCAAATACATCCTATTGGTTCTGTTTCTCAGGAAAGCCCTGACTAAAATATAATTAGTAAAGCACAATAAAATGGATAGTGCTACTAATAATGAGCCATTTGAGTTGACTTGACCTAAGAAGTAGACACAGAGAACTTAAGGTGAATAAGCCTAAGTAAGAGAAATATGACAAGAAAGTTTAATGATAACTCAACACATGCCACCATACACTCCAAATCCCAGGCAGTGCCTTGAGGGTTGGGTAGTGACGTCAGGACTGTTGTCTGAGCTCCCATCATATACTCGGCAGTGTACGTGTGTAACTCGTGTAATCCTCACAAGGCAATTGTGCTCGCTCTGCACAGGAGAAGTACTGAGTCTCAGAAAGCGCAAGTCACTCGCCCAGTGTCAGAGCTGCTGACAGAGCAGTGGAGACAGACCTCAATTCCTAACCCCCGTGCCACTGCCCCTCAGTGTCCAACTTTGATGGTAGCGTCACTACTGCATCACTTAGAAAGCACTGTGTTACAAATACTAACAAAATCCAAATCAAACTGATTTAAACATAAAGAGAATGTTTGATTCACACAGAAAAGCACACTGCAGAGCTGTCTCCTGCGCAGTCCAATTCAGGCTTGTGTTCCATTCTCTGCTTCTGCCTTTACCCACATCCTTGCCATATCTCCGACTGAAGCACAGTGGTCACTGTGACCCCAACATGATATTCATGCTCTGCATCACCCAGAGAAAAGAAGGAGACATGGACCATCTCTTCTCCAGAACTCAGAACAGACTAATAAGCTTTCCTCTGACTGAACCAACCTGGAAAAATCAGAGTGTGCTAATTAGGGTAGGCCTGGGTTATTACCCAGCCCTAGACCAACACCCAAGCAGGGAAGAGGAGATTACACTGATGGGCCCATGGTAAGGTATTCCTCACCTCAGCCACAGGAAGGAGAAAGCGTGCTATCAGAACAAGGGGACGGCAGGACTGGATGCTAGATGGGCAACCAACAGATGTCCACTAGAACATGCAGACCACTACCCCCTCACCAACCAAGTGTGGGAATACTTTTTTAAGTAGTGAAAAACAGCCTGTACTTCCCCATTCCTCTGAGCCAGCTGTGGCCTAGCCACTTAACACCCATTCTCCTCTCCAATCACTCAATGACCCAAACAAACAAGCAGTAAGCACCCCTGGATTCGAAGGAAAATAAGTCATGACTCTTGTCCTCAGAGGACTTGAAGTCTGGTCAAAGTGGAAGCTGACCACGGTGAGTCCAGAAAGGAAGAGAACAGAGCTGAGGAGTGTGCAACAGGCAGGCGGAGTCTCATAAACCTGAGCCCTTTCTTCTGCAGGGGAATCCACCTGAAGCATTTAGCCTTCCTTTGAAGCTCACTTTATCATTTTCACTTGGCCATTTCTTTTGAGCCAGTTACCCATCTCTTTTCTGAGGCTTTGAGCACCACGGCAAATGCAGTGCCCTGGGGGTCTCGTGATTCACTGAGTCGAATCCCAGCCCCTTCTCCCCTTAGCACATCTCATTGTTTCACGCTGGGCTTGTTTTTCAGTCTCTTCAACTGCACACGTTGGGGAGGAGCTGTGTCTTATTCGTAGCCTGACAGTGCGTAGCCATTGTTCATTACACGTCTATTTACAGTAGCAGTTATGCTGATAAAGGACTTTCATCCCTGAAGCACCAATCAAATGTTTTTTGACCAATTCGAAATTCAGTTCGTCCTGAAATATTTACAGTTCTCAATTGTTGGCAAGTTGCCCTATTTGCTTATTTTTACCCACTAGTACGGTGACTTTAGAGGCTGAGCCTCTTCTTTATTCTCGATGTTCTATCGATTTTTCAGTCCTAGAAGCTTAGCACATTTACCAAGCCTCATGAGGTTAGGAGGAGTAGGCTTGACTGCCTACATTTTTATGAATGGGAGACAAAAGCAATGTGCAGAATAGGCCACATCTTTCCAGGGACACAACAGCAGACCCAAGACTCCAATTTCAATTACTAGATCTACCTTACCTGTCCTCAGTGTCTTCTTTGGGGACAGGGCCAAGGAATATACTGCAGGCAGGAAGACAGAAGGTATTTACTGAGTACTTGCTCTGTGCCACATACTTTGTCACATGTTTTCATGTGAACCATATCATGTATTTCTCCCAAAAGTCTTAGAAATACAGTTATCATGTTCTCATTGTGACATGAATTTCTCACTATGACAAAGACGAGAGTAAGGTTCAGAAGTATTTAACTGACTTGAGGAGAGTTAACAACTAGTAGAGCTGGGATTCAAACCCCAATCTCACTGCAAGCTCTACCCTTTCCTCTGTACCCTGATATTTCCCAGTATCAACCAACCCTGAGTTTGAGAATGCTTAGAAAATCGCATCTGAGTACCAATGGAGATGAGCAGCCCTCACAGCCTGGCCACGCCCTCCTGCCAGGATGCTCTGTTAACAGTTTGCTGAGTGTACCTGGGGAAGTACACTGGGTCCTAATCCCTCCTCTGCTGCTAACTGGCTAAGGAATCTTGAATGATTCCACTTCTCCACATACACCCATAAATATTTTTGAATAGCTAGATGGGTGGTTAAATTAGTGAATTCTCAGTTGAAGGGACTGTTGGTGACTTTGGCTCTCTCTGCCTCGGACAATCCTAAAAGACACTTGGAAGTTGGATCATGACCCAAGAGTGAGTCCAGACTTCATCAGCAGTTGCCAGACCAAACACAGTGGTATAAAAGTACAGAATCTAGTGCCTGGATGCGGTGGAGGAGAGCAAGATAACCAGCTCACACAGCCGCCCTGTGCTGGCTTTCCTTGGCTGGCCCCCGACAATGCCTGAAAATATCAAGCTTCATATGAAGAGCAGTCTGGGAATGAAATTATAGGACAGAGTGAGGAAAATAAAAATCCCCTAGGCCAGGAAAGAAAAAAGTAAAACAAAAGCAATCATAAAATCCTGACACATGCAGGAAATTCACCTGCCCAGAAAGAAGCCAAGGGGATGCTGAAGCATTTGGAGTAAGAGAAGAGCATTGAATTGGGGAACCTGAGACAGAGCTCAAGGCTGCCTTTACAGTGACTCCTGAGTGACTCTAGAGAGGTCATTCACTCTCCACGCAACTTCCTTTCCTGTCTGTAAAATATAGTAACAGACCCATCCCACCTGCCTTACAAAGTTATGCTTGGAGTTCAGTGAGATAAACCAAAACGAGAAGGGCAGATTACTGCATTCCAGGTGGGTTTCAAGTTGCTCTGCACATCAGCTCACTTATTCTTTCTCCATGGGACAATGTAATTGGTATGTGAATATGCTTGCTTTCCCTCCCTGCGCTTTTTCTGAAGGGAGGTAGTCAACAAACATTTTATTGAGAATCTACTACATACAAAGTTTGAGAGGGATATAGAAGGTATGAAACATAGTTCTCAACCCTCTTAGAGAATGAAAAAAACCTACCAAAATTTCCATCCCATAATTGATAATAAAGCTGGTTTGGAACATTGGAAGGCAAAATAATGGCTATCAATGACATCTATGTCCTAAACTACAGAATCTGTGAATATGTAAGGTTATGGAGGAAAGAATAATTAAGGTTGCTAATCAACTGAGCTTAAGATGGGAAGATGATCCTGGACTATATGGGTGGGCCCAGGTAATCACAAGGGTCCTTTTAAGGGAGAGACAGAGGCAGAAGAGGGAGGAGCAGAGAGACGGAAAAATGGGCCACGAACCGAGAACCAAGGCAGTCTTGAGAAGCTAGACAAAGCAGGAAAGTAGAATCCCCCCTGGAGCCTCCAGAAGGAACACGGCCCTGCTGATACCTGGACTCTAGCCTGATGAGAACCGTTTTGGACCTCTGACCTCCAGAACTCAAGATAATAAACCAATGTTGTTTTAAACGACTAAGTTTTTGATAATTTGTTTCAGCAGCCATAGGAACCGAAGACAGGGAGCCATGTCATGTTTTATTCTTTTATCACTTGGAGAGCCAATCCTTCTGACTCTCTTGCACTCCTTTGCAAATAAACCTCTTTTCTAAATCTTGCCGCCTCTGAGTCTTCCTTGACAGCCACCGTGTAAGAATTCATTGTTGACCAATGAAACGGTAGCCAGAGTGTATGACAATATGTTTCAGTTATCTACTGCTATTAAGATAAATGGTCCAATTATTTATTACCAATCACCCCATCATTTAGTGGCATGAAGCAGGCTCTTACTGTGCGTGTGGATTCTGTAGGTCAGAAGTTCGGACAGGGCAGTGGGGGTGGTTTGCCTCTGCTCCTGGTAGCTGGGTCCTCAGCTGGGAGACTAGAAGGCTGAAGGTGTCCTGACAGCTGAAGACTATAGTTATCTGAAGGTTCATATACTTATATATCTAGTAGTTTATACTGTTTGTCATCTGGGACATTAGCTGGTACTGCTGACTGGAACATTATTATACAATGCCTCCCTGCAGCTGGGACTTCCTTACAACATGGTAACTTTTCCAGATGTTATACAGTTGGAAGCTTAGAAGACTGGCTTCTCCCACTGAGCAATATGCCTTTAAGTTACTTGCATGTCTTTTTGTGGCTTCAAAGCTTATTTCTTTTCATCACCAAATAATATTCCATTGTATGGGTATATCACAATTTGTTTATTCACTAACCTTTTGAAGGACTTCTTATAGATTTGTAGTGATATCTCTCGTTGTTGTTTTAATTTGTAATCCACCAATGACATACAACACAGAGCATCTTTTCATGTACTTATTGGTCATATATATATATATATTCTTTAGTGACATGTTTGTTGAAATCTTTGGCCCACTTTTTGATTGTTTTCTTATTGTTGAGTTTAAAGAGTTCTTGGTATATTTTGAATACAAATCCTTTATAAGAGAGGTATTTTACTAGTCTTTAGCTTGTCTTTTTATTCTTTTAACAGTGTCTTTCACAGAGCAGACATTTTAAGTTTTGGTCAAATCCAGTTTATTCATTTTTTTTCTTTCATAAATCATACTTTTGGTGTTATATCTAAAAACTCATCACCAAACCCAAGGTCACCAAAATTTTCTCATATGTTAATTTCTCAAACCTTTACAGTTTTGCACTTTACATTTATGTCTATGGTCCATTTTGAATAAATTTTTGCAAGATCAGTTCTAGATTCCATTTTTTTTTTATTTGCACGTGGATGCCCTGTTGTTCCAGCATCATTTGTTGAAAAGACAAGTCTCTCTCCACTGAATTGCCTTGGCTCTTTTGTCAAACATCAGTTGACTATATTTTTATTAGTCTATTTCTGGGCTTTCTCTACTGTTCAACTGCCCTTTACACATAGTGTTCGCCAACACCACACTGTTGATTACTGTACCAAAAGCAGTAGTACTAGTTCTCTGCCTTTTCTTCAGTATTGTGTTGGTCATTCTGAGTCTTCTGCCTCTCCACATAGACTTTAGAATC
This sequence comes from Macrotus californicus, assembly GCA_007922815.1. NCBI lineage: Eukaryota > Metazoa > Chordata > Mammalia > Chiroptera > Phyllostomidae > Macrotus > Macrotus californicus. The sequence goes on from VMDR010009001.1 coordinate 19,583, forward strand.
AGTTTTTCAACATCCATAAAATAACTTTCCGGGATCTTTATCCAGATTGCATTAAATCTACAGATCAAGTTGGAAAGAGCTGATACCTTAATAATATTGAGTAATTTTTGGAAAATGCAATCTGCCATACTTCATGAGAGCAGATTTTGCATACTGTTGTACCCCCAGAACCTACAAGAGCATTTAACACACAATAGGTCCTCAATAAATATTTTTATTACATAAATAAATGAGTCTTTCTAATGAAATGTCCAACTATGCACTCTACACCTTCTAAGTTATCACCCTACCCCAGGATCTGGACCAAGCTTGCGTGTGTGTAGGGAAGGGTAGAAGGTAATTCTTTATTAATTCAGACTTCTCTGGGCCCCCTTGGTGGAACCTGGAGCCTGAGGCTATAACCCCTTCCATTAAGGTGCACAGCATGAGGTAGCTGTCAAATGCATACTATGTTCACATCTCCTTAGTGGCCTCATCAAATGACATGCAGGCATTCTTTCTTCTGCTTTAAGACCCCTGTGCCCCAGCTGAAAAGACTGCCACTAAAATCACCCATGGATGGCCGTGCTCCACCCATCATGACCCTTGGAAATAGAGTTCTCTTACTGGGACTCTAGTGACATCAGTCTCTTATGTCTCTTTATCCTGGAAAGAGGTTACATTTTGTTTGTTTTTAAAAATAATATCAGAGACCTAGTTGGCGTGGCTCAGTGGATTGAGTGCCAGCCTGCGAATCAAAGAGTCGCCAGTTCAATTCCCAGTCTAGGGCACATTCCAGGATTATGGGCCAAGTCCCCAGTAGAGGGTGTGCGAGAGGCAACCACACATTAATGTTTCTCTCCCTCTCTTTCTCCCTCCCTTTCCCCCTCTCTAAAAATAAATAAATAAAATCTTTTAAAAAATAAATCTTAAAAAATAAAAATAATATCAGAGATAGGGCCTTAAATTTCTCCATGAGTCAGAAATGTCTTTGTACTCTCTTGGGAATTTCAGAGAAATGAATATTGTCAGTGTAATTTAACAAAGTTACACTTGTGTTTTCCTCCTCAAGCATTGGATAAGCTAATGTATATCATCAACCCGGAAGTTTAAAGCATTCTATAGTACTCTTTCAAATTCAGTTTCATCGCTAGTACATGGCATTCTCCAAATCAGCTGTGACTTCTATGAGCTCACACTCATCTCCACCCACCAGTTTTCTAACAGAAGAACCACCATTTCCTCAAAACCAATTGCTCCCACTGCTAAGAAAGTAATCAATCTGTGGGCAGATTATATTCCGTGCTGGGATTCTTAGCAGTCCTAGCTGAGGTCCCCATGCATAGCAGGTGTAACTTTTATTCTACATTCAACATGGAATGTTAGAAATTTCACATTACTTTTACCTCCTGATATAAAATTTAATCTTCTCTGAGTCCCCACCCCACTGTGTTAATAGCAAACTTAACTTTAGTCACTGTTGGAATACAACTTCCTTACTCAGGGTTGGAAAAGCTCCCAAGGACACATTTCGATGGTTGCTAGATGGGACGGGGCTATGGGGAAATGGGTGAAGAGGCGAGGGGATTAAGAAGTACAAACAGGCAGTTACAGAATAGCCATGGGGATGTAAAGTACAGTATAGGAAATGGAGCAAAGAACCTACACATGGCCCATGGTCATGAACAATGGCAGGGGGATTGCCTGAGGGAGTAGGTAGTGCTGGATGGAAGGGGGCAAAGGGGGAAAAATTGGGAAAACTCTAATAGTATAATCAATAAAACATAGTTTAAACAAAAGAAATGGCTTTCTGCTTCATGGCCCATCACTAATGCAGTCATGGTACAAGCCCATGAAGTCCCACATAGGTGAGCATCTCCTGTGTCCTGGGCTTATGGCCAAGTCTGAGTGTCCAGGGTACGAAAACCAGCCTCTCTGGGGCACCCAAAGAGTGACTCTCTCCTGCAGTACCTTCAGGGCCCAGGTACTGGTGCCTACTACCCTTTGAATCTGAAAACTTTTTTTCCCCCTTTAGGTCTTGGGGGATGTTCTAAAATCTTTTTTCTATGGCAGCTTCAACATCTCAAGCCTCTCAGATACCACACAGTTGCCTCCACCTTCTTTCCTTCTTTTGTACATTCCCCTCTGGAGCATAAACTTTGGCAAAACAAAAACCAGGAGAACCACTGTCTAATGGGGGAGGTGGGACCTCTGTGGCACCATGCTGTGCCCTTCCTGAAAGCACTCACCACATTACGGGTGCCAGCCCCCTGCTTATCTTGTTTCCTGCTGTATCTGGAGTGTCTGGTATATCTCATGGCAGGCATTTAATAAATATTGACTGAATTCATAAATGTAACATAATCGGTGGGACCAGAGGCCCCGTGGAACAGCCAGCCAGCCCTCGCCTGGGTGGCAGAAGAAAAGCATCACAGTGTTAGACCTAGCCACATCTCTCACCCTGCATACCCCAAGAAATCTGGAAGTAGACCAAATATAAGAGAGCAAGACTATTGTATCTATTTCTGAAAAGAAAAATATCTTCCTTTATTGCTTTGCAGACAAATTTGCTAATGCCAGGGAAAAAGCAAGCCGTCTTTAGGGGAGAGGCAACTACCTCTCCCATTGATTCATCCATATTTATGGGCATCTGGGCTGGGGCTATTGCTGTGCATGTGCTCAGACTGTCAGTGAGGCTTTTAGCCATTTGGAAAGCGCAATAAACTCCTCTCCATTCCCATCTGCACCGGCCCATGCTGCAGTCATTTTCTTCTGTACACCCTACCTGCTAGCGTGAGACCTCTCCTCTCTGGAATTGGGGGAAATGAGCAAATCAACCCTGAGCACCCTTCAGGTGGCTCTGTGACCTTGCATTCCTCCCAGTGCCCTTTCTCATGTTGCTCCTTGCACAGGCAATTCCAGCCATTACATTAGCAACACGCAATTACACATTCAAGGTAGATTCAAGTTCAGACTCTGCCAGGATATAAATATCTTAATGAGGTGACAGCCATGCAAAACTTCTGAGTGGTGTAAATCAGGGCTCTGATAGATTGCAAAGACATGTTGGCACATTCATGCCCCAGCACAAAGAAAGAAAAAAGAAAGAGAAGAGGGGAGGGAGGGAAGGTGCGGGATCTCTCTACGATATTGTTGGTGGTAGCATGCAGAACAGTGTTTTAAAAAGTGATTTCTAATGTTTTCATCCAATACGTGTACCTAGTTCCCACCGCTTTGATTCCTCTGCTGGTTAAAACCCCTGCTGGCACACCCAGGGCTCAGCACTCGCGTTCAGCAAGCACTCCAAGGTGCCACAGCATGCTCTGGCTCTAGGTTTTCCTCGCCTCTATGGGTATTCTCCAGACACCCCTCGGCCCACAGGGTGGGGAGCGAGGGAGGCTTTCTGCAGCACAGACTCCTAACCTCTGCCAGGGGTCTAATGGAATATCAATCTCAGAAGAGGCAGAGTACCGTATTTTGCCATGAATAATGTGTACTTTTTCCCCAAATTTTTGAGGGAAAAAATAAGAATGCTCATTATACATGGGTAGTACCTAAAATACACTGTATCTGTTCTTGCATTTTATAATTGTTTGTTACATAAAATTCCTTGTCTATATTATTTTGAACATAATATGTTCAAAAATAAATGCTAAAATTCCTTTATGTTACAAAAAATCTAAATCTAAATTAAATTAAATTAAATTAAAAATTAGAATGAAAGATTTTTTTTCCTTAAAGTTTGGGCCAAAAACGTGGGTGCGCATTATACATGGCGACATAGTCATTTGGGGCCACTTTCCAGCCTCCAACACCGGCCAGACAAAGGAACTCTAGTGCTAATGCTTTGGCCACAAGGTGACAGATGTGCTCTGGCCATGAAGTGATAGATGGATCCTCTCATCCCTGAACCTGCTCACACACACTCACACAGTGTTTGGCTCAGTCCTATGATGCCTGTAGAACAGAAGGTCAGAGGTCAAAATAAAAGGAAAGGAAAGGAAATAGCAACTAATGGATCTGTGAAGATGCAGTCAGCCAGTCAGCCAGTAGTTGACCCTTAGATTGCCGTTTCCTTGGAGGGTTCAATTGCCCCTCTGTGGGCATCTACATTACTTGCCTATCTTAAAGGCACAGCTTGAAGTGATGCCCAACATTAACGGGCCTGGTTATTCACTCACAATAGCCCATCACCTCCCATGAGTTTCATAGTGGATGCCCCCAGGATGATGGGAAGAGACCGAGCAACTGCCTTTCCCCAATTTACCCTGGGAACAGGAAGAACCCAGTGCAGTGCTGTCAGTGAAAATGTAATGTGACCCACATAGGTCATTTTAAAATTTCTAGTAGCTACATTAAAAATGTAAAAACAGGCAAATTATTTTTACCATATATTTTATTTAAGCTAACATATTATTTTAACATGTAAGTTTTGAAAAATAATTGAGATATCTTACTTTTTTTTTGTTTCACAGCAAGGGCTTTACAATCCTGTATATATCTCACATTTTCAGCACCTCTCAATTGGAACCAGCCACATTTCAGTTGTTCAATCATTACGTGTACCTAGTGGCTACTATTCAGAATAGCATAGTCCCAGGGGGTTTCCCAGAGAGTCACATTCTTTTACGTTCCCTAGTCGTTCTAGAGATACCCGCTTCGGGGTTACAAGCAAGTAATAAAAAAGGGGTCCTGGGGAAACCAGAAGCATAAAGCATGATGCACCACAGAAGCCAGGAACAGCAGGTAGGGGCATGTCAGTCTGTCCCCAGATAGGATGCTCACTCCAGTACAAATGCTCCTCTGCTCCCTAAGGTATTCTGAGTGCCTGGATTCTTTGAAAGCTGGTCCCCAAGGCCAAAAATCACTAGGGCCTGGTTGCAAAATGATATGATGAGAGTTGCTACTAGTAGCTTGCAGGTGTATTATGTTTTACCTGAAGAGCAATAGCCCACCTAGTCTTTTAAAAAATGTCCACATTTAAAAATCAAGTGGTTTTATTTAAAAAATCTAGCTTTTCAGCTTCTCATGAAAAATCAGAAAACTTGGAAAAACTGAGCTCTTATTTCAGCATGTCACATGCTGCCTGAGCCCATACTCCTGCTGCCCTCAGGTGGAGCACCCGCTCTCCCATTACTGCCTCACCCTATTGTCTTCCCTACATGGCAGCAAAAGTCAGTTGCCAGTTAGTGTCCCACTTGCTCTGTCACTCATTTATAGAGAAGACAGTAAAATGTCTCTTGCCCCCATGTCTACACCAAAAGTGGGAAGTGAGAAAACCAAGACCGACCAAGTGAGCCACATGCTTTCTGTATGTTGCCAGTCTTTCTCATTGTGACTTACCCTGCACTGTGCCCTGTGGGCATGTGAGTTTGTGACCCTGTCTGTGACAGCTCTGTGCCCACAGTCCACCACAGAGAAGGCAAAGCCAGTGAGTGCTTTTGCCACCACGGTTTGTCCGTATTCCTGAAAGTGAATCTCTCTCTCCCCTCTTCCCTCTATCCCTCCCTCTTCCTATCTGTCTAAATGCACCAGCAATAAAACTCTGTGGTACTCTGTGTCAAGCCCCCCAGAACAGAGAAAGAGAAGAAACTGAACCCAAACTTTCTTCCCTTCTTCCAAACCGAAAAGAATAAAAAAGTCACAGCCCTTACAAAGAGGAAAAAGGAGTATTACATCAAAAACACACAGCCACAATGATCGCAAGGGCCCTCCAGCAGGCATCCTATTCACCTAGTAAAACTCAGATCTCATTGACAGCCCTGAGAGCAGAGGGAACTCTCCCCCTTCATAGGTCACACCACTCACCCTCATTTCTGCACCCTCACTGTGCGAGTACAGGCAGCTTGGTCTGCACTGTGTACCACTCTGTCTCACTTATTTGCATGTCTCTTTCCTTCTACTAATGTGTTAGCTCCTTGAGATCAGGATCCAGGGCCTATTTATCTTATTTATAACTGAATTCTTTGCATCACTGGCACCTGATATAATCTCTCTCTTTGCAGACAGAGGAAAGGGAGGGAGGGAGGGAGGAAGGGAGGAAGGGAGGAAGGAAGGGGTCATATATAACAAATACAACTAACTTCAAGTTGGTCAGTCCTAGAATTACCATCTTACTGAATTTTTTTAATTGACTCCATGACCTTGGATAAATATTTTACCACCTTTATTTTTTTGTTTTATATTTTTATTTTTATTAAATATTTTATTGTTGTTCTATTACAGTTGTCCCAATTTTTCCACCTTTGCTCTCCTCCACCCAGCCCACCTGCCCACCCCCCAGCATCTCCCACAGTCAATCCCCACCCTGCTGTCCATGTCCATGGGTCATTTAAACCTGTTCCTTGACTAGTCCCTTCCCCTTCTTTCCACCCTTATCCCTACCCCTCCCCTCTGGTTGCTGTCAATCTGTTCCTTGTTTCCACGCCTCTGGTTCTATTTTGCTCATTTGTTTGTTTTGTTCATTAGGTTCCTTTTACAGGTGAGATCATACGGTATTTGTCTTTCACCACCTGGCTAACTTCACTCAGCATAATGCTCTCCGGTTCCATCCATGCTGTCATGAAGGGTAGGAGTTATTTCTTTCTACTGCCTAGTATTCTACTGCATAAATGTAGCACAGTTTTTTGACACACTCACTGTTGGGCACTTAGGCTGTTTCTAGCACTTGGCTATTGTAAATAACACTGCTATGAACACTGGCGTACACAGGTTCTTTCGAATTGGTATTTCAGGATTCTTAGGGTATAATCCCAGGACTTGAATAGCTGGGTCAAAAGGCAGTTCCATTTTTAGTTTTCTGAAGAAATTCCATACTGTTTTCCACAGTGGCTGCACCACTCTACCATCCCACCAAAGTGCACTGGGGTCCCACTTTCTCCACATCCTCACCAGCACCTGTTGTTTGTTGACTTATTTTTTAACATTTTATTGATTATGCTATTACGATTGTCCCAACTTTCCCCCTTTGCCCCCCGCACCCAGCACCCCTAGTCCCTGAGGCAATCTATACATCATTGTTCATGTCCATGGGTCAAGCACATAAGTTCTATGGCTACTCCATTTCCTGTACTGTACTTTACATCCCTATGGTTATTCTATAACTACCTATTTGTATTTCTTAATCCCCTCACCTCTTTACCCATTCCCCTGCACACCCCTCACATCTGGCAACCATCAAAACACTCCATATCCATGATTCTGTCTCTGTTCTTCTTGTTTGCTTAGTTTGTTTTTTAGATTCAATTGTTGATAGATATATATTTTTTGCCATTTTATTGTTCGTAGTTTTGATCTTCTTTTTCTGAAATAAGTCCATTTAACATTTCATATAATAATGGCTTGGTGCTGATGAACTTGAGTTTTCTCTTGTCTGGGAAGTTCTTTATCTTCCCTTCAATTCTAAATGACATCTTTGCTGGGTAGAGCAATCTTGGCTGTAGGTCTCTGCTTTTCATGACTTAGAATATTTCTTGCCAGTCCCTTCTATCCTGCAAAGTTTATTTTGACAAATCAGCTGACAGTCTTATGGGTGTTCCCTGTAGGTAACTAATTTCTTTTCTCTTGCTGTTTTTAAGATTCTTTATCTTCAACTTTTAGTACTTTAATTGTGATGGGTCTTGGAGTGATTCTCTTTGCATCCATCTTGTTTGGGACTCTCTGTGCTTCCTGGACTTGCATGACTTTTTCCCTCGTCAAGTTAGGGAAGGTTTCTTTTATTACTTTTTCAAACAGGTTTTCTGTCCCTTGCCCCTCCTCCTCTCCTTCCGGTGCCCCTATGATAGGAATATTATTATGTTTCATGTTGTCCTCCAGCTCCCTTAAACCCTCTTCATTCTTTCTGAGTCTTTTTTCATTTTGTTGCTCTGTCTAGGAGTTTTTTCTACCTTGTCTTCCACCTCACTGATTCAATCCTCTGCTTCATTTAGCCTCCTTTTAATACCTTCTAGTGTGTTCTTCATTTTAGATATTCTATTTTTCACTTCCTCCAGTCTCTGAATAGATTCTATGTCCTTTTTCATGCCGATGTAGTTCCTAGTAAGTTCCTTGTAGCTCTCACTGAGTTCCTTGAACATCCTTATAAACATTATTTTAAACTCAATGTCTGATAGATTGCTTGCCTCAATCTCATTTAGCACTCTTTCTGGAGATTCCTCCTTTCCTTTCAATTGGGGGTTGTTTCTTTGTCTTCCCATCTTAGGTGATTCTTCATGTTTGTTTTTGCATATTAGACTGATCTGCTTTGACTCCCTGTCTTCATGGTATAAACTTCTGTGGTAGGAGACCTGTGGGACTCAGTGGCACAGTCTACTTGATGTCCTGAGCTGGATGCTCTTGGGATGCCCTTTATGCTATTTATGTGGGTTCTCTTATTGTAATTGGGTTTGGGTTGTTGTCAGGTCATTCTTTGGTGGGTTCTTCCCTCCAGTTGACTCTCCGAGAGTCATATCTTATATGCTGTTGCACAAGTGCTACCAGAACACAACGAAACAACCCAGGAAACCAAACCCACACTCACAGTAACGACCCCCACCCACAACCACACTAACAACAGAAAATGAGCCAATATTGATAAAGGTGTAAAAAGATTAAGACAATTATAAGAAAGGAAAAATGAATATGAGATAACTAACTGAAAGAAAATATGATTTTGAGAAGGTAGAGGGAGGAGAAATAACAAGAGTAGGGAATAGAAACAAGGAGAAGAAAAGAGAATTTACATGGTAATTAAAAAGGGGAGGGGGAGAAGGCAAAATGGAGTAAGAAAAGGGAAGAGTATATATAAAGTTTAAAAAATACTTGTTTGACCCAGGTGATTCTTCCTTCCTATGCCAACCTCTACATTTTGGCAGATCACTTATGTGTGCCTGCAGTCCCAGCCTCGCTCCCTTCCGCCCACTGCATGTTCCTGTACTGCCCATTTCCTCCCCACTCCGCTCTCCCCGCTGATCACCCCACCATCTACCATGGCAACCGTGACCCCTATGTAGTCACAAACTGGCAGCTGCACTGGTGGCCCACCACTGAGCCCCACGTGGCTACCGCTGCAGGCAAAGGAAGAGCTGCCTCAGCTCAAAGACCACAGGTGGTGTACATCGACAAGGTGTGCAGCCTGGAAACAAAGAATAGCATGCTGCAGCTGCAATTGATGGAGCATGAGGATGTCAGCCACTGCGAGCTCACTGGCCTCAAGGAGCTCTGTAAGACCAAGCTGGCAGACGTGCAACATGTGCAGGTGACACAGCTCACAAGTGCACCAAGCTACAGATAGAGCTGGGCAAGTTCAAGGCCAAGCACGACCAGATGCTCCTCAATTATGCTAAGAAGGAATCTGATCTTAATGGAACCCAGATCAAGCTTTGGGAATATGAAGCAGTACTGAATTCTAAAGATGTGGTTCTGGCTACTGTACTTGGTGACAAAAAAAAGTTTAGAGCAAGAATTGGAGGATCTGAAGAATCAGACTACCCAGTTGGAAGCCTCCTTAACTGCTGCCAAAAAAGTTAACTGATGAAAATTTACTTGAAGTGGATTTGGAGAATTGCTGTCAGAGTCTTACTGAGGTCTTGGAGTTTAGTAAAAACATGTGTGAGGAGGAGATTAATGGGACCAGAAAGCATGAAACTCACTTTGTGGAGGTGGATTCTGGGTGTCAGATTGAGGACCAGTGTAAGCTGGCTCAGGCCCTTGATGAGATGAGAGAGCAGCATGATGCCCAGGTCAAGCTATACAAGGAGGAGCTGGAGCAGCATTACCACACCAAACTCAAGAATACCAGGCTAGCATCAGGGATGAATACCTCTACTGTCAAGAGTGCCAGGGAAGAACTGATGGAAAGTCGTATGAGAATTCAGAGCCTTTCACTCAGCTTTCTAATCTACAGAAAGAGTCTAGAGCATGTTTGAAAAGGATTTAAGAGTTGGAGGACTTGCTTGCTAAAAAAAGAGACATCTCTGAGCTCATGCTGTCTGACAAAGACAGAGAGGTAATGTAAATACCAGGTCAGATGCAGCAACAGCTGAAGGATTATGAACAACTTCTTGATGTAAAGTTAGTCCTGGACATGGAAATCAGTGTTTACAGAAAGCTCACAGAAGGCGAAGAAGAGAGATGGAGGCTCTCCCCAAACTCTTCTTCCCATGTGAGAAGTATCACAAGCATTCTCAACTCACAGCGTGCACACAACTAGAGGAAAATGGAAGGGAGCTAACGTGGAAGTCAGGTGAGCAGTAGTGTTAGGATCTCTCATTCCACTTCAGCCACTGAGAATGTCTGTACTGAAGAGAGAGATGTTTATGGAAAATTTGTCCGCTGGAAGAGCGAACAGGATCAACCACTGGGGGCTGGGAGATGATCAGAAAAATTGTAGACACGTCAGTTACAAATATACCTCAAGGTGTGTGTTGAGGGCAGGCCAGACTGTTACAACCTGAGCTGCAAATGCTGGTGTCACAGCCTGTCCTCCCATGGACCTCTTCTGGAAGAACCAGATGAGACACTGGGGCACTGGCGAAGATGTGAAGGTTATGCTGAAAAATTCTCAGGGAGAGGAGAATGTTCAAAGGAGTACAACCTTTAAAACAACCATACCTGAAGAGGAAAGGAGGAAGAGGAAACAGCTGGGGTGGCTGTTCCAGAGGAGCCCTGCCAGCAGGGCACACCAAGAGCATCCAATGGAAGCTGTGCAATTATGTAAACTTCTCAAGTGAACTGCCTTCCTTGAAATAAAGAAGTATGGTGATCCCTATCTACATACAGAGCAGAGCCCTCTTTGAAGTATAGAGTATTTTTATATTTCCTTTATGTGAATTTTTAAGCTGCAAATCTGATGGCCTTAAATTCCTTTTTTGACACTGAAAGTTTTATAAAAGAAATCATATCCATACACTTTGTTGCAAGATGTGAATTACTGACCCTGTGTACTGTTTGGAAAGGGTCTCTCAAATGTTTTGACAATTTTTTGTATGTGTGCGTGTGTGTGCGCATGTGTGTCTATTTTTGAGTTCTTATGAGAAGAGGACAGGAAGGTCAATAAACCACTATATGTCTGGGCATAATTTGAAGATTGCTCTTCTAGATTAGCAATCTGCTCTTGATTATTCTCTGCTACATATAACAGTTCCGTGAGGGAGGGAAGGAGTGTTTTTCAATATATGAAAATTTTGTAATGAATTTTTCTGTACTAAATAATCATGGCTACAGTTTTTTTTAATAGAAAAGAGAAATTTTGCAAGAGGGCAATATTAAACTAATCATGTAAGCACTCTGAATGAAGGACTCTACAAAACTTTGTTTCTAGTTACGTCTTCTCTTGCATTCTTTATTATTGAGGGGAACAGGGCAGGGAGGGAAGGAGTGGGGGGATGGGTTTCTTTTAAAATGCATTAGTCATGTTTTTTTAAGATTGTGTAACTTGCTTAAATTTTTCATGTTACATTAACAAATAAAAAGCTGTTTTTAAAAAAATATTTATTTTTTTAACAATAGTAAAAAAAAAAAAAATAGGAACCAAATTGGAGAAAAAGATCCACCACAGCAATATCAACAACGAATGAGCAAAGACTAATACTGATGGGATGGGAATAAGAAGGAAAAAAAAAGCTTATGAGATGTCTAGAGAAAAGAAAAGTGATTTTGAGAAAATAGAGGGATAAGAAATACTAAGAGTGAGGAATGAAAACCAGGCTAAGACAGAGAAAAAATAAATTTAACATGGAAAAAAAAATAGAAAGGGTAGGAGGAAGGCCAAATGGAGTAGGAGAGAGGAATGGTAAAATCTGAGATCTGAAATACAAAAATAGTGAAGACCTAGAAATAAAATTGAGAAATGCAACAACCACCATACCAACAACAAACAAGCAAAGACTGACAGGGTGGGGAGAGAACAAGGGCAGTTTAAGGGTGGGAAAAAGAATGTGAGATGACTAATGACAAGCAAACTGGTTTTGAGAGGCTGGGTGGGGGAGAAATAGTAAGAGTGTGGGATGGAAATAAGTTGTAGCATGAGATAAAAATTTAAAACAAAAAGAAGAAGAAGAAGGAAGAATATAAAATAGAATAAGAGAAGGGAGGAGCAAAATATGAGATTTGAAACAAACTAAAATATAAAAACCAGTGAGATAATAGGCACAAACTTGAAGAAATGAATGTTAAAAAGCTATGCAGGAGAGAAAGTAACTCAAATCATGAAGAAGACCACGGTGGAGTTTGTCCCCATGGAGGCCAGTGTTTACCACTGTCTTCTCTTTCTGGATCCTCCCCCTGGTAATGTCAGATGGTGTCCTAGTCTGTCCCAAGGCAGCCTGTTTGAGACTACAAGTGATCCACAGTTGTGGCTGTCTCCTTCAGATTTGGCTGGTCCCCACTGTTCTGACCTGCAGGCTTTCCATCAGCCCAGGGCCCAGGAATGGTTCATTTAATGACCCAAGAGGACTGCCAGCATCTTCCCCACCTATCTCCAAAGAGGGCCCCGGGTGTGGTCAGGAGGGCAGGAACCCTGGGTCACCCCTATGGGGGCACTGTTCAGGTTTCAGAAAAGATGGTGGGAATGTTTCCCCACTCCCTCACCACATGACCTGGTCTGTCCCAGACTCTTTCCAGTAATCTGTGGTTTCTGGTGAATTAGCTGTTCACTTCCTGTGAGGGGCCAAACTGTGTAAAAGGAGTCGCTCTTTCCTCCTTGGCACAGACAGCAGCTCTGTCTAGGCGCCGAGGCCTTAAATACCCCCTGGCTGTGCCTGTCTCTAATCTCTCTGCTCTGCTGCTTTCAGGGGCTCAGTGTCCAAGGAACAGTGTAGCTCACAGTGTCTGACAGAAGGGGTCCTCTCAGAGCTTTTAGCTTTCCCTGGCAGATATATGCCCAGCAGGGGACTCCTGAGCTGGCCTCACTGATCTGCAGAGCCTATAATCCTGCAGGTGGGGCTTGGGCATGCCTGTCTATGAGGGGACCTGCCTGGCTGCAGCAAATCTCAGGTGTTCAGCTCCTGACCACCAAGTCCCCAGCCTGCTGCTCTCCAAGGAGACTTAGGCCCGACCTCCTCACTCTACACAGTCCCCTGCTTGCCAGCCGTGCTGGGTCAGGTCCCACAGTGCCTTCAGCATGACTCTATCCCCCTGAGTACTTTGTTGGCAGAGCTGGTGTGCATGGGTGCACAGAGACGGGAGCACAGGGTCCCTGCAGAGTTTAGAGTCTGGCCCCAGCTCCTCTTAAAAGTTTCTGTGTGGCCCCCATGCTGCAGCATCGAGCCCTGGGGGGCCTGTTCTCTGCAAGCTCCTCTTCCCCAAAAAGCACAAAATCACTTTGTCAGGGCTGGCCACAGCCTGCCAGAGCCTCCAACGGTTTTAGATAAAGTTTCTCCCTGGATCGCTCTTGGATGGTGCTGGGAAGAGTCCCGCAGTGATAGTAAACACAGGCGATGGCGGGGTGCTCTCCCCACTCCCTCCTGTGATTCTCAGCCTCCAGGAGGCCTGCTCTCACCACGCGTTTCTGCAGCCAGCACCACCCTGGCCATCTGTCTCTACTCCTGGAGCTCACGGCTCCTGAGCTGAACCACAGCTTCCTCAGTCAGATTCTGTCCCATTCATGGTTCCCATGGCGCCCGGGGTCAGGGAGTTAACAGCCCCTTTCCCAGTTAATACTACAGTCCCTGGATCCTGGATCCTGGCTCCTGGCGGTGGCGGCAGACAAGGCACTGCCAGGGCGGAAGACACAGAGACACGACTGGGCACCAAGGTGCAGGCACCATGGAGGCTTCTTCCTGTGGAGGATATTTTATATTCCTCAAAATGGCCCCTGCCCTAAATCTGTGCAGCCAACAGCGCCAGGCTGGGCTGCAGCAGCAGCAGCTGCTCTGGTAGGAGAACCCGGGCCACCCACTCCTGAGGTCCCTGCAGGTGGGCAGCCTCTTGCCCACTCAAGCACATGCCCTGCACACTCATCTGCAGACACACTCATTCACACATGCTCTCACTCTCAGCTGGGTTTTCAAGCTGATTGCTTTGTGGTTTAGCTGTAAGACTGGTCCAGATCTGGGAATGAGTGGGCGGAGCTTCCAGCTGTTTTGTAGCCATCTTGGATCCTCTAAAAACCACCTTTAAAAGGTGACTTTTATGGTATGTGAATTATATCTCAATAAAACAGAAAGTCTTTGGGTCATGTGCCATTAGCTACTTAGTCTTTTTTGTCATTACTCATGCCTGACCAACTAGACTCAACTGGCCACATTAAAAGTTAGCTGGTATTCCTTAACTTTCCAAACTTGGCCCACCTTACTTCCTATTTCTGTGAAAGGAAGCCATAATGTGTTCTTCCTGCAGATTCCTCCACCCAGTTTTTATAACCCATATTCATCCTACAAAACCTTCCTCCCCCCTGGCTGGTGTGGCTAAGTGGACTGAGTGCCAGCCTGCAATCCAAGGGGTTGCAGGTTCCATTCCCAGTCGGGGCACGTGCCTGGGTTGCAGGCCAGGTCCCTAGTAGGGGGCACACAAGGGGTAACCACACATTGATGTTCCTCTCCCTCTTTTTCTCCCTCCCTTCCTCTCTCTAGAAATAAATAAATTAAATTAAAAAAAAAAACTTCCTCCTATATTGGAACATGAGATGCCCTCCTCCTTCCCAAGGCCAATCTGTTTGTATGTGCTTAACCACACCCCCTCCAGGCTCGTAGATCCCCAAATCTTTTCATTTTATGTCTTCAGCTTCCTCTTTTCTGGTAGACCTCTATTTCCTGTTATCCTGGAAATATGCTCCTGTGGTTCTTGGCCTTAAGAGGAAAACATCCTTGATCGTGGGACAATTTGCATTTACTATCTTACCTTTTTCCTGTCTTTTCTGTTAAACTTCTGGAAGAGTGGTTACGATTATTCTAACAACTTCGACTCACTTTGCTCTGGCTCCCACTCCCATTCCTCCTCTACTGAACCCACCCTATGGTCACTGCATGACTTACTGACTCTCATGCACTACAGGTAGTTTTGGGTACCATATGGTTTTCCATACTCTGTTGCATGTGGTACTGATGATCACTCCCTCCATCTTGAAGCCCTATTCCCTTGGCTTCTGGGAAAGCACACACTCCTGCCTCTTCCCCTGTCTTTCCAACCTTTCTTTCAGGGCCTCTCCTATCTCAGCACAATACTTCAGTATTGGTGTACCCAGGGTTCTTCCAGAATGCTCTGCTTTTTTTTTTTTTAAGTTGCT
>VMDR010009002.1:0-34688 GCA_007922815.1 Macrotus californicus
GAGGTAGTCTACGATTTGAAATGTTTGAGGCTATTTTTGCTGTTGTTCAAGGATTCAGAATAATATTGGCATTTTGAGTACCGTTGATGTTGTGTTGTTGTTCTTATGCTGTTAATATACAATTGGCTATTGTAACATACTTGAGAAATTCAATGGCCACAGAGGAATGATTTTCAAGATGCTAACATTTGGACCTATCAAAAACATAGGCAACTTGTTACCCAGTCACTCTGTAATGAAAAACATTTAGTGCTTTACTTTTAAACAATAAAGGACAGAAAGAATCTCTTTTTATTGATGGAAAGTCTCAACCATGAATGAGAGGGATCAAAATAAAAGAACCTGGAGGAAATAGGCACAATTGCACTGAGCAGAGGAAAAATGTTATTGATGTCCTCAGAAATAGGGAAAAATGTTGTATCTCTAAAGCAAAATCAGTATGCCAGGAAAAGGAAAATTAGAGAATGAGAACATTTTTAAGTAAGATATTCAATTAAAGTTTTCAGTAGTAGAGCTGGAAGGTAAACTTGAGTATATCTTCCAGAAAATGTAACAGAAGGACAGAGACGGGAGATAACAGCGGAAGACCTTAGAGTCAATCTGCAGTTTCAGTGTTTGATGGGAAGGCATCCCGAAGAGAGAAAAGTGACTCAAAAAAGAACATGAAATTTCCTAAACCTAAAAAACAAGAGTCCCCAGATTGTACCCTGTACAAAAATGTTAAATACCTAACACAAGGCCTATTATCATACAATTTTAAATCTTTGAGAATAAATTTAATATCCTAAAAGCTTTCAAAAAGAGAAGGGCACACATGGAGAAGTGTGCCTCAGAGTGAATCTGGGCATCTCATCAACCTTGCCAGCCTAGAAAAAACAGAACAATATGAAACTCTGACGGCTAATACTTTGCATTCTGGGGTGTTACCCATAGCATGACTTGACAGGTCAAAGATACTAAGACAATAACAACAAAATTTTGCTAGCACTCTTTTTGATGATGCTTCTGAAATAATGCTCCAGCAGAATTACAGAATATAGAATATTCCAGAATCAGGAAGACATAGGATTGAGGAAAAGCGGGACTGAAAAAAGGGGACCAAGGAGTAACATTACAGTATTACAGCTGGTTCAGCATGAGAGCAGCATGCACTTGAAGAAACTTGAAGAATGGAAGGGTGGCATTTCTAGAGGGAGGGAGGGATGAAACTGGTCAATGATAAAATGTATTGAATGCTGAGAAGATAGTATCAATTTTTGATAGACCTGATAGAGTTATCTGGAAAACATTAGCATAGATATATAGAATATTAAGAAAAATTTTAAAAAGAAGCAATTATTAACTCTGAGAAATTCAACATTCTGAAAAAGGAACTTAATGATAGTATACCAGTTGGCTCCGCAATGAACAATATCTTCGTAGTTATACCAATGGAAATACTGTTAATTTAACTAAAATTTATGCAGTGATTGGATAGTGAAGGGAGGTATATGGTAATTTAAAAAGCTAAATCCTCACTTACCTTAATAGAAAAGTCAGTAAACACTGCCTAAATATCAGTAAATCTAGAAATAGAAGATTAAGTATCTTAAAATAGAAAAAACAAAAACATCTAAAAAAATTGAAAATGGGTATTTCTTGAGGATGACAGGGGTCCACTGTTTTTCATAAACTCTTAGTATTTAGGGCTCTTTAAAACTGTTTGCAAATGTCCCTTTCCTAAAACTAAATTAAATTTGAAAAGGAATAGTGGTATTTAAAATGTTGGGGAAATAGAATAATTATGGATTGTAGTCAAGTGTTTCCATTTTTGTCTCATTATTTTTTAGAGTTCCTGGAATAACTATTGCTACAGATATTATCTGTGGTTTTCCTGGAGAAACAGATCAAGATTTTCAAGAAACAGTGAAACTTGTCGAAGAGTACAAATTTCCAAGCCTCTTTATTAACCAGTTTTACCCAAGACCAGGCACTCCTGCTGCAAAAATGAAACAAGTTCCAGCACAAGTGGTAAGATATCTTTCTTGTAAGTTTTTTTATTTAGCCAGTAGCTGTGAGAATGTGTGCATTGCCTATCTTAATACCGTTGGCTGGTCAAGGTCAGGGTGAGGGACTTTGTGTAAGTTAAATGACCGTAGGTAACTAAAGGTTCTCCTTTTTTTTTTCTTTCTGGAGAATGAGGTTCAGGTGACACCAGGAAAGAAAATTTTAATTAAAACTAGTATTTGCCCTTGTTTAGAAAATAAATTCTTGGATGTTTGAAAATCAGTTAACATTTAACTATCTAAGCAAAGGAAACCTCATATTTATGCTGCTTTTTAAGAGACCCTTTCGTAATGTGTTACTTCTAGGGGCATCCCATGGTTTTCCTATTTTTTCCATGGTATAGATTTGATACTTTCTGTATCTATCTCTTTCTGTCTGTCTCTCTGTCTATGTATCTATCTCAGATATATGTTGTTTTTGCATTGAATCTCAATATAATTTTATCCTTACACATTCATAAATATATTACAGTAAGATGACTTAAAATAAATGTAAAAAGTTTGAGACCCAGTAAAAGCAAACTGTTTCCCAGAAAGCCCCCAAAATTGATAGTCTCAAACAAATATTTAGTTTCTAGGTTCATTGGCTACAGATGTAAAAATGTAAATAAGCCTTAAGAAAGGGGAGACCCAAGGTGGTAGGAGAGTGAGTGGAAGTTACACTCACCCCCTCCCAGGACCAGTCTGGAATTACAGCTGAACTGTAGAGAAATTATCATGAATAACCAACTTAGCACTAGCTGGAGAGAAGACTTATAACCACGGACAGAGAGAAGAAACCACTTCATCATAACTAGGCTGGTAGAGAGTGTAAAGGAAGTGCTAGAGGGCTGGCTGGGCTCCCATGGGTGGCACCTGAAGATCCAGAGGGATATTTCAGTGGCTGGGATGTTCCCTATGAGAAGTGTGGGGTCTAAACCCCAAGCTGGGCACCCCAGCCTACAGCACCAGAGCCAGAAAGGAACCCAGATAACATCCAGCTGTGAAAAGCAACAGGGTTTCTGTCTGCCAGGGAGAGATAGCTGTAGACCCAGAGAGATTAAAGGTTCAATGCACAAAATTTTGTTTGCAGTCACTCACCTGGGCTCTGGCAGACGGAAGGCAGAGTGGACTAGAGAAGCTTGAGGAGAGTCTGGGGTTGGTGGCTGTGGGGAAGAAACTGAAGGAACAGCCACCAGGATCCCTGTGCTGAGGCATCCCCATACTACAGAGGCCATCTTTCTCTGGTAGAACACTCCTCTCCAAGTGGCATCAGTCTGAGGGGAAGCAATAGCCCTGCCAGCAGGAATTACTCTGCCCCACTCTGTGGTGCTTAAGCCCTGATGCTAATTACAGATTGACTAGATTAACAACTGATCAGTTTAACAGCTGATTAGTTTGACAACTAAGACGAAAAATACAAAGCAGCAGCCAAAATGGGAAGACAAAGAAACAGACCCCAAATGAAAGAATAAGAGAATTCTCCAGAAGAACTAGATGAAAAGGAGGCAAGCAATTTATGGATATAGAGTTCAGAGTAATGATTATAAGGATACTCAACAGCATGAAAAGAAAGACATAGAAACCGTAAAAGAGGACCAGTCAAATAAAGAATGCAATATCTGAAATAAATACACTGGGAGGAATTAACAGTAGGTTAGATGAAGCAGAGGATCGAACCAGTGATTTGGAAGACAAGGTAGAAGAAAACACCCAGGCAGAGCAGCAAAAAGAAAAAAAGAATTTAAAAAAATGAAAAGAGCTTAGGAAACATTTGGACAACATGAAGTGTAACAACATCTGCATCAGAGGAATACCAGAAGGAGAAGAGAAGAAGCAAGGGATCAACCCAGTGAACCACACCAGCCGGGGCTGACAGTTTGTTCTTTATTTCCATGTCTTTGGTTCTATTTTGCTTGCTTGTTTGTTTTGTTCATTAGTTTTTACTTATAGGTAAGATCATATGGTATTTGTCTTTCACCTCCTGGCTTATTTCACTTAGCATAATGCTCTCTAGTTCCATCCATGCTATTGCAAAGGGTAGGATCTCCTTCTTTCTCTCTGCTGTGTAGAATTCCATTGTGTAAATGTACCACAGATTTTTGATCCACTCATTGACTGATGGGCACTTAGGTTGCTTCCAGCACTTGCTATTGTAAATTGTGCTGCTATGAACATTGGGGTGCATAGGTTCTTTTGAATTGGTGTTTCAGGATTCTTAGGGTGTAATCCCAGCAGTGGAATTGCTGCATCAAAAGGCAGTTCCATTTTTTGATTTCTGAGGAAATTCCATACTGTTTTCCACAGTGGCTGCACCAGTCTGCATTCCCACCAACAGTGCACTAGGGTTCCCCTTTCTCCACATCCTTGTCAGCACTTGTTGTTTGTTAATTTATGATCGCCATTCTGACCTGTATGAAGTGGTATCTCATTGTGGTTTTAATTTGCATCTCTCTAATAGCTAGTGTTGCTAAGCATCCTTTCATATGTTTCTGGGCCCTTTGTATGTCCTCCTTGGAAAAGTATCTGTTCAGGTGCTTTGCCCATTTTCTAGTTGGGTTGTTTGTCTTCCTGGTATGGAGTTGTGTGAGTTCTTTATATATTTATATTGGACAAGGGAGATCAAACCCTTGTCCAAGGTGTCGTTGGCAATTATATTTTCCCATATGGTTTGTTCCCTTTTCATTTTTCTGATGTTTTCTTTAGCCATGCAGAAGCTTTTTAATTTAATGTAGTCCCATTTGTTTATTTGAAAAGAATATCTTTAGGCAGTGAGAGTGGCTGTTGGAATGTTCATATTGTTTTAAAATGTTAAATTGTCATTTTAAATCCACCTGCTTGCTCATCTTATGCCTTGGAACCAGAGTGTAAAAGTAATTTCTTTAAATGTATGTCAGCATAAAAAAAATCATGACACACTTACTTGCAATTTCTAGAATATTTACTTTATAGATAATGAGGCCACAATAGACACTTCCTGCCTCAACCCTGAGGAGTGGGCACATATGTTCCTGAGAGGGCTAGAGGGACATCCTTCAGGGAGATAAATGCAGACAGTGTCACTGAAATTGTCCGTAGTAGTTTTCTCTGTGAGGAAGTGAATTTTTGTAGATGTATTCAAATCAAGGTAACCACTTGGAATAGATGTTGAATCAGGAATGTTCTTAAATCATATACAGAGGCTATTCAGTGACATATAATGGCTCTCCCAAATCAAGTTGCCTGTGAGTCTAGGACACACTTTATTTTAAAAAGCAAAACAGAAATAACCATACAGAAAGAACTTTGTCACATTCTCTAAATGTTTCTAAAACTTTTTGCTGTTTCTAAGTATGACCCCAAAGTTTAACAACTCAGTATTTTAGTGAACAAATTGCCACAGTGGAAGGAATCCTGATACTTTTAACCTACCAGATAACATATTATTTACACAGTCCCTGGTTTTCAAATTAAGCTTTTGTTCTTTGGGGAAGAAGAAGAAATATTTCCGGGAGTTTTAGGTACACAGATTGTTAGGTACATATTATTCTAGATTGACTCCCAGATACACCCATAGAGAAGGTCCCTTTTCACAAAATCCTCTTTATTTTTGACTTCTCTTTTTAGAAGGAATATTTTGGGTATCTTATGCAAGTACTTGCATTTGAGCACTCCAGTTGGTCTTTAGAATTCCTCATGTCTGGACGTATCGTTTCTCTTCTGATTTTCATTTTTTTAGAGTTGTCATGTTCTGCCTCACCATAGTTTGGTGTATGTAGATTTCAGCAGGTTATCTGACAGCCTTTCAGGGGACTGTAGTAACATTCAGGAAGCAGGAGCGGGAGGATAAACCAGAGGGGGTGTTGGGGACCTGCTACCTTGTACGAATTTTAGTGCAGGCGGTTTTCCTTTGACAAATGGAGAACTGAATTCAATAAGCTCTGAGGTCTTTGAAGCTCTTCTTAATCTTTAATTTTTTATCATATGATTTTAAGGCCACCTTTCAAACCATATTTAGAAAGTTTAGGGTTTTGTTTTTCTAGATCATTGGCTTGAATTTGTTATCTGAATTCTGCAATATTTTCACCTTTTACTTTATTAAAAATCTGATGACTTTTGTTTATGTAATCAATTTACTTATTTTGTCTGGAATATGAACTGGGAATACGATAACCTAGTTGAATTAGTTGTTTATGGGGCTAAAAATGGCAGCGATGAGACCCACTCTGGTGGAGAGAATAATGGGCCCTCAGAGACATCTATGCCCCAGCCTCGAAGCCTGTGAGTGTGCTCCCTCATGCAGTAAAAGGGACAGTGCGACTGTGATCAACTCACATCGCTCATAGCAGAGTAGCTGGGTGGGCTCAGTGCAATCACAAGAGTTCTTAGAAGAGGGACAGCAGAGGTTTAAACTTAGAGGAAGGAGAAATGTGAGGACAGAGGCAGAGATTAAGGACAGACCATGAGCTAGAGAATGCAGACGGCCTCTCAACGCTGGTCAAGGGAAGGACAGTTCTGCCCTGGAGCCTGAAGAATAAGTGCAGCCTGGCTGACACCTCGATTTTAGACCATAAAATCTATTTCAGCCCTGGCTGGTATAGCTCAGTGGATTGAGTGCAGGCTGCGAACCAAAGGGTTGCTGGTTCGGTTCCCAGTCAGGGCACATGCCTGGGTTGTGGGCCAGGTCCCTGGTGGGGGGCATGTGAGAGGCAACCACGCATTGATGTTTCTCTCCCTCTCTTTCTCCTTCCCTTCCCCTCTCTCTAAAAATAAATAAATAAAATCTTTAAAAATATCTATTTCAGACGTCTGTCCTTCAAAGCTGTAAGATAATAAATTTGTGTTGCTTTGTGCCACGAAGTCTGTGATAATTTGTGACTGCAGCAACAGGAAACTAATGCACTAACGAGGGGGCAGTTTGATCTGAGAGCGCTGTCTGACTGTTCCATACAGCTGAGTTAGTCGGCCTTTCAGCCCTTTACACTCTAAGAGGTTGTGCGGTGCCACCAGATGACACATGTTCATTCCTGGGTCTATGAAAACTCATACTTGATGCTGCCCACCAGGCACAGGAATCTTCAGGCCTGATAATAATGATGACATAACAAAACTATGAGAATGAACACTTATTTAGCAGTGTATGTCATAAACTGTTCTGAGCACTTCATATCACCTAACTGCATTCTCACGATTTTGGGAGGTAAGCACCATCATTATAGTCATTCTGCACATGAGGATACAGGACGAAGCATAATGCATTACCTTGCTTTTAAGATCCCCAAAAGGCCCCACCTCCCCCTCCACGCATGTCCTCCATCCCTTCTCACACACTCGATGCTCCCATAGCCCCTGACTGCTTGTAGTTCCCCACATGCCTTCGTGTTTATCTCCTCTCCCTCCAATTTCCTAGAACGATGAGCATGTGAAAGAAACCTGAGAATGAAGAGAACATGGAATATTTAATGAGCATAGAGTGGCTGACATTTTGGGCAGTCAGATGTGTTGCAGTTTTGTTTGTTTTTTTCTGGGGTGGAGGGCAACCTGCAGATGTAGGTTGTTGTCAGCAAGAAAGTGAGGAGCTGTAGGCAAAGCTTAGACTAAGATGCCCTTGTAAGTCATGTTGAATAGCTTTAGACTGGCCTATGGGATGTAGGGAGCTACTGAGTAGCAGTGATCATGTGTTTGTTTTCCAAAGCTCATTCTAGGTGCAGTGGGTTGGGAATAAGAGGGTCAGAAAGCCCAAGGAGACCGTGCAAGACAGTTTGGGGAACTAACAAGGGTGTTTAAGATATAAGAAATCTCTACGACTCATTCCTAAGACCTTCAATGCGTAGTCTCCTTTTGGACTTAATAGTTTTAAGGCCTAGGCTTAGCTGCATGTCAGCAAAGTTATGCTCAATGGAGTATATTTACTCTACAGAACGGAAGTTCACTTAATTGGCTACTGATGAACTCCAGGCTCACAGATCAAATATTAGTAGGGCCTCAGCATCTTTTGAGGCCTCTTAAACATGCCTGACATTTAGGGCATTACAGCTTGTTTCCGCCTGCGCTCCTGCTGATGCTGTTGATGTTGTTTCCTAACAGTCAGGAGATGGCTCCTGGACAGCCCTGCGCCTCTTCCACTTCAAAGAAGAAATGCCAGCCCCTCCAGACGCCCACCCTTGGCTGCTCTCTGTCCCTCCTCCCACATGACTTTATCTCTACCCAGACTGTGTCTACATGGCAGTTACAGAATTGGCTTTTTCCTTGTAGCCTCTTTATCTTACTTTGTATTTTTGTTTTTCTAAGCACCGTACGATAAGCTTGTCTACTGTGTGTATATGTGAACCTGTACAAAACTCCCTGGATTGGGGAGCATTGGAGGAAGCTGGAGCTCTGACTGGATCATTCTTGTTTAAAAACTTCTTTTTGAATAGGGCCACTTCCCTTTTGTCCTACTCTCACACTAGAAGACTGGAGGAAAAGGGGAGGGAGGGTGTTTGGAGCTTTGAAGAATGTGAAAATAACAAGGTTTATTGAGTCTCGGCTGTGCAGAGGGACGTTTGCCAGGGCTGGTGGTACCTTGGCCTTGGCCTTGCCAGGGCTGTCTGGCCCGTTGGTTATCTACCATCTTGAACCTGAAATGTTAGAGAATATAACAAATGTGATTAATTTGCAGTAAAACCAAAGCAGAGTGTCTTGTCTCACTCTCGTGAGAGAAAGAAAGTGCTGTTTCTAAGAGGGAAGTGTCCCGGGGGCAGGGGAGGGGCGGGGAGGGCGTCAAAAGCATGTGCAGGCGTGGGCTGACGCAGCACCTCACACCCAGGAACCCACACACAGCACCCAGTGAAGCGCTGCAGGAGAGCAGCATCCCCGGCGAGACCTCTCTTGGTTTATATTGCCACAGGTGACTTGTTTTTTTGAAGAGCATGCTGCTGAATCCTCTTAGCCTGAATCATTCTTTCAGAAAATCCCAACCCTCCCTGAGCCTCCTAGTTTCCCACCCTCTCCGTCTGACCTTTCTCGGCCTGCCACAGAGCACTGCCTGACTTTTTACTAAGTGCTGACGTGACGCTGATGAACTGAATTCCGTGACCATGTCAATCAGCTTTGTGTAGTCAGACCCACAGGGCAAGGCACACACTGGACATGTGTGCACACTGTAACTGCAGGACCGAGCCATGGTTTTGTGGGCTTGGTTTCTCGTCAGGATGGTGAAGATAAGAAAAGAAAAACAGATTTTTGTCGATACCTAAAGCCCTATCATGTGATTCTTCTGTTAATTATAAGTCATTGAAAGAAAAATTCAGGCTCGACTATGCTTTGGGGTCATGGGGTGTCTTAGGAATCTTAATATTTCAAATTTTCTGAAATAACCCAGTGTTAGGACAAAGAAAAGTCAATATATTATGAATGCTTTGACTTCAGTGATAGCAGCCTTATCTTGTACTTCATAGTGAGCCTGTAAAAAGAACCTTATTTTTTTTTAAAATCCTGTAGGAGAATCTACACCCAACTTGTTTCTTATGATAATTAAAGTTTTTGCTTTCCTTTTGGCAATTTTTAGCCTGCTTCTTTTATGAATGTATAATTGCCAAAACAGTAGGAAGCTGTGTGGTTATAAGTTTTTCACTCTGTTGGTGAATGGTACTAGGGTTGAGAAGTACTGAGTGAACCTGTGATTAAATAAAGAGAATGTAGATTCTATCCTTGGAAAGTCGTCTTTACTGTATTTCAATCTAATTTTTTTTTAGTGGTGATTACATGCCTTGTTTTATTTAAGTTTCAGAAAAATTGCGAAGATTTACTTAATTCTTATATGCCCTTCATATAAGCTGGATTTATTAAAATTGTGATACTGGATTTGAACTCACTTTTATTACCTTAATAGCAACTTGAGAAATGAGTAGACTCTTGGAGCAACTTCTAAAGATAAAGAACCTTATAATAATCTATCTTATTTTTTGATCTTGTTATTTTTTCCTATAACTATGGTTCATTAATAACTTCATATTTATAATCTTCCAAGGGACTTACAAGTGTAGTTCCAAGCATTAGAGCTAATGTTAAATGTGTATTTAGGTCAACATGATGTATTCAGTCATTTAACATGGCACTTCTGTAAACCCTTGCCTCTTGGAACCATGTATATTTTGTAATTGAGAACCGACAAGCCAAATGTGAGCAGATAAGCATTTAAAGGGATAAAAATGTATTCTGCTAATTATGTTCTATCTAAAAATCTTATACCTAAGATGAATGTCCTGATCCTTTATTGTTGCTACTTATGATAAAAGTACCTTTATAGAAGTGGTATGTAAGATTAGAAGTTATAAGGGCAGGGAAATGAAGCTTCCATTGTTCAAATGTTAGTATGTGCCAGAAACAAACATAGTCTGTGCTTTTTCTTGTACTTTATCACAGGAAATTCTTCCAGTGATATTTTTAGGTATCTGCTATTATTTTTTCACTTTGCAGATGAGTTAACTGAGCCCCAGAGAAGTTAAGTCCATTTGCCTGTGGTTACATGACTCAGTGAAGTGCCTGAGACGAAGACTCCATTCTTCCTCTTTGCTCTATGCCGATGTAAACAGTAGAATAAAAATTTATCCTAGAATTCAAAATAATTATAGAACTTTTTGGTCAAAAAAGTGTTGTTTTCGATAGTTGTTTTTCTGTTATAGCAGTGATTTTTATTTATACAGGCCCCCCCAAATTTTAAACTTCTTAAAAATGATTTTAAACTTACAGAAAATTTGTAAGAATATTGTTTCTCCAGTGTACATTTTATCAATATTCATCAGTTTTTAACGTTGTGCTAACTTTGCTCTTTCTCAAGAGATAGACAGACTGACTCACACGTAGATATTTCCCCTGAACTGTGTTAGAGCAGGTTACAGGATGCAGGTTACAGGCATTGATATTTAATGTGTATTTCCTGAGTGTCTCATGTAACCGCAATATCGCTGTCATTCATAAAATTAGCGATGATACAATACTTCCAATTTTGTCAGGAGTCCCAACAGTGTCCCTTATAGCTGTTGTTTTTGTGACAGAGGACTCCATTCAGGATCGGCTCTTGTATCTAATGCTTCCATCTCTACAGCTAGACAGTTCCTCAGCTTTATCTTTCATGAGGTATTGACATTTTTTTAGAATACTGGCCAGTTTTATGGAACGTTCCTCAATTTGGGCTTTAGTTTTTCTTATGATTTATGTTATATGTTTTTCCCTGTGAAACTAAACAAATGGTGTGGTGTCCTCAGAATATCACATCTGGGGACACGCGTCCTCTCGCCCCTTGTTGGTGGAGTTAATTTTGATTATTTGGTTAGAGCATTGTCTGGTTTGTCCACTGTGTAGTTATCCATTTTTAGCATAAGTTTTAATCCCAGGTATTTAATTGAATCATAGGAGAAAGAAAAAGCAGGCCATGAAAACCAAAACTCTGAGTGGTGTAGTTCACACTTCCGATTTTATGGCGGCTTCAACTGTCACGATATGTAGCCCAAAGGATTTTTCATTTCTTTGTTTTCATCTATTCTAAGTCTTTGAGTTATTTTTAATTCTTAGACCTTATTTTTATAAAGAAAATGTTTTAAATGGAGTGCAGGGACAAGGGAAACTAAAATTGGAAAGGCAGAAATTTATTTCATTGAAGTGCCTGTATATTTACACAGCAGGTAGTACATGCAGAAGTTTCATCTTCAAAAATTGTACAGATCAAAAACTTGTGTTAGGTCAAGAGGAGTTAGAGAAACTCATGGATGAACTATCTTTAATTTTTAAGGGGAATTCATGGGTCATGAATGAACTTTCTCTTCTAAAACACCATCATTCTCACTAACTCCCTCTGTATGTTACTCAGTATCAAGGCATGCTGTTGTAGTGAAAAATGCGTGTACTCTACATTCCTGTACCGCCTCTCCTCCTAACCTTTATGATCTGGGAGAACCACAAAGTAGCCTCTCTCAAACTGCTCTCTCTGAGCTTTGAACTTGCTATTTTAGGACAAACAAACACAAAAACTGTGGAGGAGGGATTCTACATGTAAACTCCATCAAACCCCCCAACATGATGGATAGATGTCACCCGGGCCGGCACACGGTTAATGCAAAGCGGCCGGGGATGGCTGTCTTCCCAGCCAGCTTGATGTCAAGTCATGACAGAGAGCCTCAGGAGCAGCCCGCCACGTTCTTCATACCAAGTTAATGGAGGACCAGTCAGATGTTACTAGAATGAAAATCAGGGAGTTCTCCCAAGGTTTGAAAAGTTTATCCAAATAGACAAAAAGTCAGGTGCCTGACATGCTATCTCACTGAGGAACTTAAAGACTGCTGTGATCTTCTTTAGCAGCCAGAGTGACACAGGGCCAGGCTGGAAGCTGCAGGGAGACTGCTGGCCCTTCTCACCTGTGTGCCTTCACCACAGCAGCCCTGGTGCCCGTGATGACCAAGAACACGGCTTTGGGGAGTCACTTAAGTTTCTTGATCATTTTGGCAATCAGACCTGCTGCTTTGTTAAAAATCATAGTTAAAACACAGTTAGGATAACATTAATTAGTGTACCTGGTGTCAGATAAGTCTCTCCATGCAAGGGCCTAGACAGGGTGCTACCCCACAAATCAAGATGACCCCTAGGTGTCCCTTACTCTCAGGGAACATATAGCCCAGAAAGGAAGAAGTAATGACCCAAACGGTGATAAATACAGGGCAGTGTGTGTTGAATGTGTGTCCAATGCTTTAAGAGTGACACAGAGGGCTGTTAAAGCTTGGAGGCTCATGAGTGAGATGTTCAAGGTCACTGTCCAAAAAAGGAACTTTTATTTTTTTAATTTTCATTTATTGACTTGAGGGAGAAAGACACACATCAGTTTGTTGTTCTACTTATTGATGCATTCATTGGTTGATTCTTGTATGTGCCCTGACTGGGGATTGCACCCATAACCATTAGCTTTTTCCTATGTGAAAAACATGAGGCATGAAGTACAATTTGTTTCTACCAAATGTTAAGAGACTTAGTTCTTTTGAAATTCAGGGTTCGTAGTGAATGACGAGAAAGACTTTACCAGGTGGTTTGGGGCCCCTCACAAGAATGTGCAGTTACATCGGGACTCACACCTCGTTACACAGTGACCACAAGCTGAGCCACCAGAGCCATGTCATCTGTGCTCCGTAGACAACATCCACTGTCTTGGTGTTTTTAGCAGAAGAGCGACACAATTTCAGTGGTATTTTAGGAAGATGAAATTAAGAACAATATGCAGGATGCATCAAAGTAGAGAAAGGCTGCAGTCAGGAATTGAGAGGGTGAGAAAGAGTGGCTGCGAGGTCAAGGTCTGCGCACTGGTGGCGAATACGAGGGTACACAGAAAAGAGTGAAAGAGAGAGACAGTGAAGGAACACTCCGGGGACTTGTGCCCTGGGCGTGCTGCTGGCCTCCACCGTGAAGGGACCTGTGCCCTGGGCGTGCTGTTGGCCTCCACCGTGAAGGGACCTGTGCACTGGGCGTGCTGCTGGCCTCCACCGTAGGTAGCACTCCCCATGTACCAGGCGCTCTTCTGGGGCTTTACATATGTGGATTCAGTTGATCTTCACAACAGCCCTAGGTGATGACTATTCTTATCCCTGTCTTACATTTGAGGAAACTGAGGCACAAAGAGTGTAAGTAACGTGCTCAAAGTCACACAGCCAGTGATGGTGTTAGGATCTAAAGCCAAGCATCCTGTCTCTATACTCTGATTCCTAGCCACTCTATCTATAATAAGCTATAATGGCAAGGAAGAAAGAAAAGCAGTGCCCAAAATAAAGCTCTAAGAGGCTTCATTAACATACAGAATCCTCAATTTCTATTTTAAATGTATAGAATTTTAGAGCCAAAGTTTTACTCATATAAAGGCAAAACGCTTTAACCAGCATGGCAACCTTAAAGATGCAGACATCTGCGCTCACTGAGGCTTGGCGAGATGAAATGATTGCCTGGCGCTTCTTCGCCACGAGTGGGCCACAATGAGTGAGCAAGCGGGGCCACAGGCCGCCCTTCTGGCTGTTTGAAGGGCGTCTGTGAGTGTTCAGGATCGGGCTCTGGCACTGTCTGTCTCCCGCCTGCTCCCAGACATCCCACTTGCTTTCCCTACAGTCCCTGTGTTTTCTTTCATTTCAACACCCGCTACAAATAACGTCTAGGGTTTAAGCTCTTCCTCATTGTACTCAAACTCCTTTTTCACTTTGATTTTTTGTTATTTCACTAATGTCTGTTGAAAACAGGAGAAAAATAGAGTAAAAACTTTGAAGAAATTAGCAAAGGTTAAAAAATATCATGGTCACTCATCTTTAATTCTTAACTGTCTTGCTAGGCCTTGATGTCATCATCCTAAAAAAGACAGTTTTCAGGAAATGTGTGCTGGCCCTTGATTGGGGTGGTGTTCTGAACCTCTGTGGCCGGCTGCCTCTCTTGCTTAGTAGTTATGGTGTTCCTTAACTTGGCCCTCTGTGTATCCTCCCACGGGTCTTGTGGGCACTTTCCTTTCGACATGTAGGTCTCAGAAAACAGTAAGTAGCACAGACTGCATGAAATTGTAAGCACATTATGTGCCTGGTACTCTTATCCCAAATATCACTGCATGTACAATGAAGTGGGGAATATTTTTTTTTAGTTGAACTCATTCCGAGGGAGAGGGACTATATGTGGGTTGAAACTAAAACTTCGAGAAGCTCCCTGAAATGGGGCTTCAGGCTTCCAAAGGATATACTTGTCTCCGTGTGCTCAAGAGGGAGAGCCAAGTTCATGTCAGGTCTTTTGGTTTACATAGTGAGGGGAAACTGGGCCTGTACCTGTCTCCGACTCCCTTCCATCGAGTGTGCAGCTGGTCCTCTCAAAACATCAAATATTTTTAAAATATTGCCTTTCATGGACACCAAACGAGTAACTTATAAGAGGCCTTCATCTATTCGTAATCTAGGTCCGTGGTTCTTAACATTTTTTTGAGAATCACATTTTATATATATATATATAAAATATTTATGACACGCATACATATTCACTTTTCCCAGCAAAAAAACAAATTTGCCCCAAAATGTGAATATGTTTGGGGAGTACACAGATTATCCTAAGCCATCTGTGGCCCTGGTAAGGACCACTGTGCATAGTGATCTGTGTCACCTGACTGGCTCGCTTTCTGCCCACAGTAGAACAGTCACATTAGGGCATGTCCTTGGAGATGGCAGACCCCAGCAATGCATGGTTGGGGGTGAAATGGCAGCTTAAATATCAGTGGGCCACGTGCTTGCTGAAGACGCTGGAGAAGGACACCGGCTTTGAGAGATTGGTTTATTCACGAGAACTTGAATATCTGGTTGGCGAATATGCTTCATATAAACCTAAGAGAAGAAAACAGGTCAAGAACAAAGATAGCACTTCCAGAATCTGTGCTCACAGAGATCTGGGACAGGACAAAAAAGAGGCCACTACAAGATTGGTGTGATATGACGTGAAACTGAAACAAAACTCGTAAAAGTACTTTCTGAATGGCATTTAAATACAGTTGAAAGAACTGTGCTTGAAGGTTAAATAGCTGACTGGATTTTTTTTATTGCTGAGGATTTGGAGTGTGTAAGTTCCATTGGAACGGAGTCATTATTTACAGTGAATAGAGTGCAGCCTGATCCCAAACCACTAGATTAAAAAGAGCGTAACTTGTGTAAAAGTTACTGTGGTTCCTCCGGACTTCTCTCACTAATGCGTAGCTCTGCGTTTGCCTTGGGAATGAAACCGTGTTACTCAGAGCCTCGAGACTTGGTGTGATGTAAAGAGGCTTAGACGGTGCTGTCCACGTTGCCTTTTGTGGGCACGGCATCATCCGCTCTGCATCCTGACGCTGTTTTGTGCTGCTGGGAATTAAAATGGTAGCATTAATGTTCTTGATTTTTAAAATAATAAAAGCAAAAAAGAGTAATCAGCATTCTTTATAAGGTCCGTAAGTGTGAAGATGAATGTTCCCAAATTCCCAGACCTTGAGGAGTGTGGAGCAACCAGACTAAATCAGAGCAGCTAGAAAGCTACAGAAGTGCCTTCAAGATGATGAAAAGACAAGATACTTCGTGTAAATGAAACTTCCTGGACAGTGATTTAGATAAGGGGAAAGGAACTGGAGATTGAATTAGCAATAAATGTGTATTAAATTAAGCAAATGAGGAAAATGACTTTTTAGGAGTCCCATGTCAGAAAGGATAGATAATCGTAATTATTCCACAGCTGAACTCGGACCAGCACGCCTGTGCCGCAGTTACATGGGGAAGTGAAGGCGGGAGGAGCACGCGCACGTGGGGCAGGAATGGGAGAAAGCTCACCTTCCATCATGGGGAATCAGTGGATAGCGTCTAGCACTAAAATATTAGGAAAAGCAATGAAGTTCTGTTATTTAGCAATGTGGCTGTACAAATACCAAAATAATAAACTGTGAGAATTGAAGGTGGTTACTTCTAAAGAAGCAGAAATGGAGAAGGAAGGAAGCTGGGAGACTGTTGGGCTATTTGCTGACTCTTAGATTATGTGTGTGTGTGTAACTGATTTTGGAAGACAATGGGAAAAATAAGCAAATGCCTCAGGGGGGTTAGGGTTAACTGAGTTGCCAAAGCCAAACTACATACCCCAAAAAAGACTACACCAAGCAAATTCTCCAACCTGGCCACTTGTTTAGGGGCACGTGAGTATAATGACTTAAGAAGATTAAAAAAGAAAAAGAAGTAAAAAGAATATATGCTATTTCTCTACAATTAATAGATAAAGAACTTCCAACATTGCTCTGAAATTTAAAAAAAAAAAAGAAGTTTATGGTCAGCTGCTCTTGGTGGTAAAGGAAGCCAGTAGATCCAGTTGCCAGGTGAAGGGAAGGAGTTTACGGTGGACCCCTGAGCAAGGTGGGATCAGGGGCCTTGCCGTCAAAAATGCAGGGCAGCGCCCCGTTTGACAGCACACACACTAAAACTGGAGCGGTACAGAGATCAGCATGGCCCCTGCACAAGGATGACAGGCACATTCATGAAGTGTTCCGTATTCTTCAGTGACAAAGCAATCGTGGGGATCAAGTACAGCTTAGGGAATGTAGCTAATGACATAGTAATGACTACGCTGGGTGCCAGGCGGGTACTAGACTTACCGGGGAATCACTCTGAATTATGTAGGTGTCTAACTGCTCTGCTACGCACCTGAAACTAATATAATATTGCATGTCCACTATAATAGAAAAATAAATAAAAAAGAAAGTATATGTGTTATTTGACTCCCCCCAAATTTAACTATGAATAGCTTTCTGTTGACCAGAAGCCTAGCAGTTAACATAAACAATTAACATATTTTGTATGTTACATGTATTATATAATATATTACAATAAAGTAAGCTAGAGAAAAGAAAATGTTATTAAAAAAATCATAAGGAAGAAAAATAAATTCACAGTATTTATTGAAAAAAAGATTCCTTAAGTTATTCCATGCAGCTGAGACCCATGTTGTTCCCGGAATCAAACTGGCAACCTTTCATTGCCAGACAATGCCCAACCTACTGAGCCACAATGGTCAGAGCAAGCATGATTCCTTCAAGATGACCACAGCCAGGTAGTTGATTCAGCTTCTAAGACACTTGTCCTTTTGCATGCATGTTAAACCTACAGGCCTTTCTGAAATACCTTAGGATCCTCTCCCGTTGAAGAACAGACAGCATATGATGTACACAGTAAGTGGAGGGCAGGGTCCTTCGCTGCTTAGCCCTTCGTTGCTGAAGAGGAAAGGAAAGGAAGCACAGGCAGAAGATGAGAGATTGACGGGCGGGTGAGGCCTTTCCGGGGCTGATGCACAGGCCCGCTCTAGTCCCTGAGGGTAGATGTGCTTCAGGTGGTGGGCGGAGGCCTCTGTGAGAATGGAGAGCCTGGCTGGTGGGACAGCAGTTCTTTAGCCCCCGAGGGGTTCTGTGGAGGCAGAGTTAGTGGAAGCATCACATCTCCCTGTGTCTTCACGACTTAAAGTGGTGAGGCCTGTACTCATGGGTTAATTTCTCTGAAAGCTCCTCTGTCACATGAACGACATGTAGGTAGACTTGTATGAGACTGGCGTGGACATGGGAAAGCTCAGCTGCCTCATGTGCCTCCTGCCTGCCCTTGGTCTACTTCCCTAGGCCCTAAAACCCCCACCCCCAGGCCCCTCACACGTACATTTCTGTACCCTTCCTGCCAGTGGTCGAAAAGATGGCTCGGCTTAAAGCCAACCTCAGAAATTTTCATCCACTGGCTGTCTGTGTAGTAAATTTGCTCGACCACATAAAAAAGAATCGACCGATTTCTGAAGTGACATGAGTACGGGCAAGTGGAGAAGATTGAGCTGTATATTAAATTGTCTTCTGGTTATCAAATAAAGACTCCTTTATCATAAAAGCCAAAGATAAAAAAGAAAGTGTATATGTTTAATATATGGAACAAAAATAAGTCTATTTCTGACATAGTACTTGAGGAGAAGATAGGTCAAAAAGCCCAGCCACCCCTGAAATGAATTTTCAGCTCTTAATATTGGTGTGATGGGACAGAGAGAGATATCAGTGATGGTTGCATTGCTGATAGAAATGATTTTTTTTACAGTAGGTGCTAAATTAGATGTAGAAAGTAGGAGAGTTATCAAGCCTACATTGTCATGTCTGACCTTCCAGGCCCCAGCCGAGGAATCATAATAAAAACGAGTTGTGGGCTTATCTGGGGACACAGCAATAACGGGCACAGAGCAATTTTCAAGCTTTTCTCCAAATGGGGTGACTGCAGGGCTTATTCAGGGCCATGAAGGAGATGCATTGGTTTTGATCAGTTTTTAGAACTATGTAGCAGCTTATCTGTGGGTCAGAGAAATTTCGTTTTCTCCATTCTCTGTTCATCCTTTTTCCCCTTTGGGGCTATGTGGATTAGCCTCTGGAAGCCGGTATGAGGCTCGGAGCGTTAACAGAGTCCCCGCCGATCCAGATTGCACAGCCTGTGTTTTACTATGTTGAGTTCCCAAGCCCATCCTCACTGGATGTTAGATTCAGTAAAGGCACGATACCATCTCTTTATATATAAAAGGAAGAGAAACACTTCATAACAGTTCGGAAATACAAATAATTCCAGGGTGCTAATTCGAAAAAAACACACTGCATTTATTGTATCCACTTGCAAAATATTTGCACCTCTAATACGACTTCCTACTTTTGATTTTTTGTGTGTGTAATTGTATAGTGCCTCACTAAAATAATTACCAGACCTGATTCTGAAGTAAGTAGGAAAAAGGTAAATAAAACCACTTGTTTCCAGCCCCTCCCTAATTTCAAACAATTTATAATATAGTAAGACTTTGAAGACAAAAATAAAAACTGTAGTACCCAGAGAGAAGAACAGTTGATACCCTGCACTATTTGCTGGTTGTGGTGATGGGACAGGCTTAGGAGTCTTAGCACGGTAACTGCTGATCATTTCAAAATATCACTGAGAGAATAGTTATCTCATTGTAGGTTAAGGGAATGTTTTAAGTTTTAGAAATAACAGTGAAACCTTCATGAATGGGTAATATTTATGTCTATGAACTGGTCTACATATACTTCAATTGTGGGAAAGAAAATGTAACAGGAATTAGATTAAAACCTTTTTGGGGGGGGGAGGCGGTCAAACTGCTTAGCTCCGAAGTAACTGGAGGGAGGAGGGCCTGGGCGGGGTATGTCCGTTCCTGTGCTATCCGGTGTCTAGAATGCTGCAAAACCCAGTATCTAGTGCGTGGACAGCAAATCGGGGATCTGACTGCGTTCTGAGCTGCCACGGGTCGCTGCCTGCACTCATTTATTTTTAAGGTAAGGGCAATCTGGGTTAGATAGCTGTGATTTTCTCCTGTCTTAATATTCCTCCATCCAGCAAAAGACACTGGAAGAGGCCATTTCCCTATCCTGTGTACAACTGTGGGAGAGGAGCAAGCTTTATGAGAGAGCACACGTGCTTTTAAAAATTGTGCATAAAATATAAATTGACTCCAAAGCAGGATCCCAGGGGAAACCAGTTTCAAATTCTGGAATTTTGATAATTATCATCTTGCAGCATCATTTTTAGTTATAAACACAGTGTTAACATGAGTTCGTATTGATTTACTTGTCTGTGTGAGGATCATTCCGTGTTATAGCCACTTGGTGATCAGTGTTAATACCAAAGGTTGTTACCCAGATTTTTAAGAATTCATTCAGGACAACATTTAGGTCCCCACTATGTGCTGGTTGCTGGTTAAGTACAGGGTGGGGAAAAGTAGGTGTACAGTTATTTGTACAGAAATAATATAACAACTAATAAACAAGAATAAACTGCCTTTCGCCCTCACAATTGCAAACCTACTTTTGCCCACCCCATATAGTAATTGTTTATTCTCTCCACCACATCATGAGCTCTGCTGAGTCCAGTGGCCTGCTTTCCATTTCGTCAGGACTCACAAGTGAATGGATGTGTCATTCAATTAGTATCTGACTCAGTTTTAGAGCTCAGAGAATGGATTTTAGATACGGAGGGTGAGAATAGAGACAGAAAAACTGGTTGAAAAGCTGTTATGAGGCATTAGAGCACCAGCTGACTAATCAAACAGGAATGACCAAGGGATGCTGAGCGCCCCCAGTGCGCAGATGGTGTCTGAATTGCTCAGGGCAAGTGATTGGATTAATACGGTGTGGGGAGTGGGAGCTTGTAGGGAGAAGGAAAGACAAAGAAATGGGGAAACGGGATTTCCCAAAGTTGAAGTGTTTTATCACAAATTGAAGCCTGGAGAGAATGCTGACTTGGGTGGACAGTTGGAGGGCCTAGAATTAGAAAGTTCAATGAAGTAAAACCAAAATGTTTGGGGATCAAAGGGTTGGCAGCATTTCTTGAAAAGCTCACATTTGCAAAGTGCTGTGGGGGCAGAGGTGCCACCCAGATGACCAGGTCGTGGTTTCTGCCCTCAAAGGGATGTCCGTACACAGTGAATGTGGTAGAGATCTCTGTAAACACACTGTAAAAAGGTTCTTTCCATTTTGGGGGCATCCAACATGAAAGAGGTGATCTTCGAACCAGGCTTCTCAGAATGAATTTAGCACAAGAAGATGGTAAGGAAGACGTCCCAGGCAAAGGGGATAGCATTATTAGTAAGACGTGGACTCCAGAAAACATAGGATCTGTCAGGAACAAGGCATTGCCTTTAATGTTAGTGGGGAAATGTGGCCACGCCCTAATACAGGACCTGAAACTTGGTTCTCTGAGCGCTGGGCAGCCCTTGGAGGTTTTTAAAGAGGAGAGTGACGTTAGATGACCATGCACTAGAAAACCTACTCTGACCTCAGTACAGAGGTGAGCTAAGCAATGGTTCACACCCCGGCTTCACCTTAGGGTCACCCTCAAAGATTGTAAGAATTTCAAATCTCAGGCTGCAGCCCAGATCAGCTAACTCGGAATCTACGGCAATGGAGCCCAGACGCCCGCATTACTAAAATCCCTGGGTGACTCCAGTGTGCGGCCAGAGTTGCACACCAATGATTTAGAGCAGGGGTTGGGAAACTTGCTGTAAAGAGCCAGATAGTCAATATTTTTGGCTTTTGTGTGATTTCTGTCACAACCATTCAGCTCTGCCACTGTTGCGCAAAAGCAGCCGCAGACAATACATGAAGGGATGAGCACGGCTGTGTTCCAATAAACTACAGAAATTTGAATTTCATACAATTTTCACGTGAAACCAGTAAGTCTTGTTCCTTTTTCTTTTCAGCCATTTTAAAATGCAAAAAACAAATCACAGACTATACAAAAAAATAGGTGGCCAGCTGTATTTGGCCCATAGATCATTTTTGCCAGCTCTTGATTCAGACGGTGAAAATCGAACCCAGGTAGTTCAGGGGGAAAAAATATTACTACAATAATCCAGATAAGAAATAGTGCTAACTCTCTTTTGTGGTCCATTTTAAAGACAGTGAAAATAAGTGATACTGAGTTGATATTTACAGCACCTCATGTTCTTGTGTGCTGCTGTGGAGCTCCTGGAAGTGGTCAGAGGGAACGTGGAATGAAGCAGTGTGCTGTGTGTAGTAGTCAGTACCCTTGTACTTTACTTGTCTTTAACTTTGCAAGGATTTGTTTTATGTTGAAAGGCTGTTTCTTTTCTAACTGCTTATAATGGCTACTCCTTTTAGCAACATTTGTTGCTACATAGTTAAGTCTCCTTCCTTTCTTCTGTGCCAGCCTTGCCTTTGTTGCCAGAGAATGACCTTTCCTTGCAAACAAATGTTCTCTTTATTAAAATAAGGTGAGTTTGATATAGGAAGATATGGCTACTTATATTTTACTTTATCAGCTATCACTGAATTAATGCAGAATTTCCTATTTGCATTTTCTTCCAGCATTTCTTGCGTAGTTCAGGACCTGCCAGGGTAAATGGTGCCATGCTTCTCTGCCACCCCCACTGTGAAAATGAGAGGCTGATTGTTACACCTTCCATTCCACTAAGGTTATTTTAGAAACCATAAAGCGGCAAAGAAGCGTTTCCACTGATATCTACTGGGTTTCAGAATCAGTGGTACATTCCCACGTCTGCCTGGTTGTTTCATTTGAATACCATTACAGTTGGGTGAACAAGCTCACTTTATCTTCTAACTTCTACTCTTAGAATTCTGCTGTTTCGATGCCCTCTAAGAAATGCTTACACTGTCCGCCCCCCGCACCCCGCGGAGACTTGAGAAACTGAAGAACCTGGTAACTCTCCCTGAATTTGCTGTAACTGGAGGGAGAGCAGGAAATTCAACACCGCAGTCAGAGTCAGCAGCATTTATAGTCACCTCAGTTATCTTGCAGACCTCACTAGAGAGGAAGAAGCAAAAAAGTGTGCCGAGTCAGAGCAGGCTTGTAAAATCTTCTCTACCATCCTCAGGTCTTTCTCATAGAACGTGAAAGTGTATGGGCCTTATAAAGCAAAAAGCACGTGAGATTTGGGAGAGTTTGTCTGTTTTCCCAAGTATTGTTGTTATTTGATCACCAGACCTATTTCATATCATTGATTTTTTTAATTGATTTCTAAATTTTGATGTTTGTTTAAATTCCAAGGACCTGTTTTTCCTTCTTCTCCGTGATCTTGAATGATTATCGCCTTAGGGACACAATCCAAATATACACAATATAAAAGTAAGGTTGTGATTGAGTGCTGATAATGTCAAGTGCTTTTAATTAAGCTTCTTGGTGATTTATACATTGATAAAAAAAATAAAGATTCAGGCTTATTAAATTAGCTTTCCATTTATTTCTCAGAAGCACTCACCAAGTCAGGAACTAAATATTCAGTAGCAGCCTGTTCCCTTCAGCCAAAACTTCATTGTGCCCCAGAAGAATTCCTACATAGAGTTCATTTTTTATGTAAAGGGAGAGGTTAGGAAATAGGACAAAGCTTCAAACATAGTGTCGAGATTAAGAATGAAAGTACCTGATAGAATTCAGAATGGCAAGAGCTGAAAGACAGTAGAGAATCCATCTAGAAGAGTAAAGGTTATCAGCTGGAAGAGAACTTTGGAATCATCTCAGCTAATAGTTCTCAACTTTAGCTGCACATTGGAAAACGCAGGAGCTTTTAAATAATAGACTTGCCTAAATTCCATCATGCCAATTAAGTTAGTGCCATTGGGGACTCACACTGGAGCACTGGTATATTTTAAAGACTCCCTAATGATTCTAACCTGCAACCAGAGCTGAAGCTACTGGCCCAGTCCAGCTTCCTGATTTTACACATGAAATCCAGAGCACAGATACCTGACCACAGGTCAGAGACTATGACTTGCTTGGATTTTAGGGCCAGTCTTCTCTTTCTTAGCTCCTTCATTCTTGTACTCTGTGTGTGATCCCATCCCCTCTGCAGCTTTAAATTGAATCCATGGGTCCGTGACTCCCACATCTACGGTCCAGATCTCTCTTCTAGCACCATTGCCCTTCTGTCTAACCTCATCATCTCTCTAAATGTCTCACGGCCAGCTACCTGAAACTCATTGTGTTCAAAACTGAATCCCCGTGCTCCCCCTAGTCCCCAAATCTTTTTCAAATTTTATTTTTAGATTCCTTCCATCAGCACTAGGCACTTCAGTCTCCTTGGCTGTCTCAGCCAGAATTACTGGAGCCCTGACTGCTCTCCCCTCTCTATTCTCCTGCCCAGTCAGCGACCAGGCGCTGTTCATCCTGCCTCCTGGCTGTTCCTCGCACCCATGCCACCATGCTCCTTGCCCCTAGCCTCGTTTGGTAAGTCGTAATTTATTTTCAGCCCTTGCAACATCCTCTCACACCATCTTTGGCCTCCAGCCTAGCTTCCTCACTCTGTCTCTGACACCATTAGGAAGTTCTTTCTAAACAGAAATTTGATCGTTTTGAAGAAACTCACATATTTTGCATCACGTGCACTCATCATTTAGCCATTTTTTTGACTCAACAAAGCTGCCGCCTTTTCTCTCTGTCTCTGTGCACCTATCCCTGAGCTACTTTCTTACAGTTGATATAAGTGGCTAAATCTATCTACACACTCAGTTCTTTTATTTCAGCTTTTCTCAGAAGCCAAACTCTCCAGCAAGCTCTTATAATTTCCCTCTTCAACCGCATGCCGTCCCGTCCTAGACTGAGTTTAATAGGACCAGCATTGCCTGCACCCTGAAGCCTGGAACCTGCCCCCGAGGGAAGTGTAATAGAAGGAAGACCCCACGAAGAAACTCACACCTACCTGCCATCAGACCTCATCCCAGTAGTTACATCTCTTACCCCGTAAGGTTTTCTGGCTACTTCT
The DNA here is from genome assembly GCA_007922815.1 of Macrotus californicus. NCBI lineage: Eukaryota > Metazoa > Chordata > Mammalia > Chiroptera > Phyllostomidae > Macrotus > Macrotus californicus. Next base: position 24,801 of record VMDR010009002.1, read on the forward strand.
TTCTTATCCCTGACTTCAGCATGTCTGGTCGCTCCTGGCTGAGCATGGTCCTTACATGATTCTCTCAGCTCCTGACTAGTTCTTCACCAAGGACCCCTTTGACTGTCGTGGGTCCTTCGTTTCTATCTGGCACCTTGTGGCTCTTTCAGCCCTTTTGCCTCAGGGGGTGGTTCTCTGACTTCCCTTCTGTGTGCCCCCTCTCCCTGGCATGTGGTGACTGACTGACCAGTCCTGGATCTGTAGCCTTTACTGCCTGGAGTTTTGGAATTTGTTGAGAGCCTCAGTCTCCTCGTCCTCACCGCACAAGCAGCAGCTTGTCCCTGTCGTCTGAAGTGTACCTGCACACCACAAAGGTCAGCTCTGCAGAACGGCCTTTTTAATAAGTTATCTTGGTTCCTTATCTTTTCACTCTTACTTTCCTGCTGCTTTTTGCCATTTCATTGGTTAAACACTTCTTAGTCTGTATTTCAGAAAGGGAGCGGGGGGAAAAATGAGTGCTTTGAAACTTTCCTTTCTTAGCTCATCAATTATATTTTAAAAAAGCAAACTAACTTGCTCTGGAGTTCGCAGTGTGCATTTACAACTGATCCAAGTTAAAACAAACAGTCCACTCTCACATAGTTCAGTACCACTGCACAGAGAGTGTACGTTACAGTAACACAGTAACCCTAATTCCTCCCTCTCATCCCTCGCATTGTCGCTGCTATTCATTTCGGATATAAATAAGCATGCATAACTAAGCACACTGTTATTGTTGGTTTTTGAGTAAACCATTATCTGTTAGGACAATTAAGAATAAGAATAATAAAAGTTTTTATTTTCCCTATACTTATTTCTACTTCAATACTCTCTTTTCTCTATGTAGATCTGAATTTCAGACCTATATTATTTTCATTCTCCCTAAAGAATTTCTTTTAACATATCTTGCAAGGGAGGTCTACTGACAATAAATTCCCTCAAGTTTTCTTGGAGAAAGTCTTTATTTCTTTTTCACTTTTGAAGGATAATTTCCCAGGGTACATAATTCTGGGTTGGTAATTTTTTCTCTCTCAATTCCTAAACATTATATTCCATTCTCTTTTTGTTTACACGGTTTCTGAGGAGAAGCTGGATACAATTCTTATCTTTGTTCCTCTATAGCTAAGATATTCCACCTCCCTCCCACCCCCGGCTTCTTTCAGGATTTCCTCTTTGATTTACTGTAACTTCAAAATAATGTGCCGAAGTTTCCTTGGCATTTGTCCTGCATGGTGTCCTCCAGGCTTCCTGGATCTGTGGTTTGGTGTCTGACATTCATTTGGAGAAAATTTTCCATCATTATTGTTTCACATATTTCTTCTGTCCCTTTCTCTCTTTCTTCTCCATCTGGTACACCCATTGTGCATATGATATACCTTTTGTACTTGTCCCATAGTCCTTGGGCATCCTGTTGTTTTCGGTCCTTTTTCTCATTGCCTTTTGGTTTTCAAGGACTCTATTGAGATATCCTTTAACTCAAAGAGATTCTTTCCTCAGTTGTGTCCAGTTTACTAATAAGCCCATAAAGGTATTCCTTGTTTCTGTTAGTGTTTTTGAGCTCTAGCATTTCTTTTTTGTTCTTCCTTGGGATTTTCATTTCTGTGCTTACATTGCCCATCTTGTCTATTTTATCCGCTAAAGTCCTTAGCATATTAATCATAATTGTTTTAAATTTCCAGTCTGGTAATTCCAGCATCTCTTCCATGTCTGGTTCTGATACTTGCTCTGTCTCTTCAAATTGTGTTTTTGCCTTTTGTCATGTCTTGTAAAAAAATGTTTTTTGATAGCTGGCCATGATGGACTGGTTAAAAGGATCTACTACACTCATAAATTGGCCTTTAGTAATGTGGTGGTGAGGTGTAAGGGGAGAAGAAGCCTTCTGTATACCTTTGATTAGATCTAACCCTTTAGTGAGCCTGTGCCCCTGGACTGTGAACTTCACAAGGGTTTCTGAGGGTTTTTCCCCCGCCTTAGATGGGGGAGGTGGGCTAGGTGGGCTGGACCTCTGCAGACGTTAACTTGTTAGAAATCTAGACGTTTACCAGATTTGCGTGCTACCTCATCTGCTAAATCAAACTGCAACCCCTACAACTTCAGGACTTGGCATAGAATTACTTTTTAATCGGCTCTCAACTTTGTGGCCTGATCCTTAGGATTAATGACAAAGGTGACTTCAAGCTAGGTACCTCACACACTTCGGGGAGAGATACTTGCCGCACTCACTGTACTTGGGCCACCCTTGTTCCAAGTTTATCACACGACTTGTTTAACATGTTGACTTTTTAAACACTTGGAGAATTAACAGGTGGCTGCATGACTGCAGTGTTTGTTTTAACAGGCTAAAAAGTGGGAGGTAATTTAGACACACACTATGATGCAATAGGAAAATACCTAATTATTCCATCTTTGGCTCGGCTTTCAGTTTCAGTTAAAACTGCTGATAGCAAGGCTCAACAAGCCTATTGAATAGCATAGTCCACTTAACGCCGTCTTCACAGGAGAAACCAGCTCACTAGCAGTCATGGTCACTCCAGCTATTTGTGCATGCCACCCTCCGCTTACCTTGAGTTCTAGAATGTGGTAAAGGTCTCTTTTCACAGTGTCTGTCATTCGCAGTTTTGATGTGAGTGCAGAAGGCTCTGAAAGTTCATATTTATTTCAGCATGCTCTAGACGCCAACATATAGCATTTTCTGCCTGAAAATAGAATGTTCAGAAGGTAAAATCCTGAAAACAAGACAGCTCATTGTTCACTTGCCTGTTATGTTCATTCGGTTGTGTTTGGATATAGGTGATGATTGGTTCTCGAGCTGTCTTCATTAAGCAGTTAGAAGGGGCAAGGAATTTTGCTGGATAGTTAGTTGTTCATTCGGTTTGAGGTCAAAGGACTACTGTTAGATGTGCACGGGGTTAAAGGTAGGGATTCAAGGTCAGAGATGACTGGCTTTTTCTTTAAAGGCCTAGACAGTAAATGCTTTAGGATTTATGAGCCACAAAGCTTTCTTGTAACCACTCGGATCTGCTGTTATAGCATGAAAGCGTGCATAGATAATGCATAACTGAATGAGTGTGGCTATGTATCAATAAAACTTCATTTACAAAAGCAGGCAGTAGGCTGGATTGGCCCGTGGCCCTCATTTGTCAACCCCCATTCTGGATCCCAGAAGATATAGCACTAGGTTATATAAAACAGCAGTAATTTTCAGTTAACTGGACTAATACATATAACCTTCTATATTCATAGCCAAGACTTCACTGTATTTATGTATAATAAATTTGTTGTCGGGGGAAAAAAAGCATTCTTTCCTCACTGTCTTCTTTGGGGGCTAATCCAAATAATGTTTTTATTTATCATTTATACCCCATTTCCTTCCCAAAATAATTTGGGTAGCTTATAATAAAAGACATCTTTAGCTATCAAAATAGATATATATAATCAACACCCACAAAGAAGGGCACACAAAGCAACCTCTGAATATTTCGCATCTATTGCCAAGTCAAGGTGGTAGCTCAACCATTTCTGGGATTGAATAGACCCGGGGACACTGCCTAAGTTTAATTCTGCTTTGCCCCTTAGTTTATCTTCTCCAGCATAATTTCCTTTCTGAAAAAAATTTCCCCCATGTTTTATGTTAATCTGCTACCAAAGGAAGTGTTAGTATCTGTCATTTTTCTTCTGATTGAAGTGTAAGCCGAGAACTGTGAAACTAACTAAGGGGGTGGATGGGAAGAAGAGGCAAAAGTATAAGCTAATGAAAACTGTGGTGGCAAGTGACCTGTTCAGAACAGATTCCGGGCCTCGTAGAGCCGAGGGGCTGTTTCCAATCAGTTAGAGATACAACTCTGCTATCTGGGGGAAGGAATGTTTCATTACTTTAGAGTCTGATGGTCAGAAGCACACCTGAGAGGTAGAGCAGAGGAGGTGGGAATTGTGGCTGAGTGGCAGGAAGAACGACTTTTAGTGGGTGTCAGAATGCGGAAACGAGACCAAGTGATCGGAAAGACTGCCAGCTGGAACTGTGGCTCCAAGGACTGTTCTGAAACAGGGAAACTGGCCCGTGGGGAAAACCATGACTGTGCACAAGTGACTGTGATACAAGGTCTTAATTTATAGCAGACTTGAATACTCAGCCAAGTGGCCACAGAGGATCAGGTAGAACCCAGATCCCTGGCATTGGGGAGGGATGACAGACATGCTCATTCAGACACTAGGAAACATGGGTACCAGGAAAGGATTCACTCCCAAGTGAAGGTCAAAGAAGCTCTTTTACCTGGCAGTTGGATTAAAATGAACAAAGTAGAACCAGAAGCAACACGGGCAGAATTAAAGACAAACAGGCCACTCTCCTGACAGAATTTTAATATGTGGTGGTGTCTAACCCGATGATGTACAAGAAATAAATTCTATAATTGGCACCTAGGAAGATGTTTGGTATCTGTTTTAAAAATGTTTTATCTCTTCTGTAAGTTTGGAAATGTCACAGCCTTTAAGTGGAAAAGAGAAATTAAGATTTTCCGACTTAAGCTGCCGTTTCTCCTCTCGCTCGCTCTCGGCGAGAAGACAAATTGGTGGTGTTTGTGAGGGGGGCAGTGTGGCAGTGTCTGTCCAGGTCATGAACATTCAAGCTATTTGATCCTGCAGCTGGACTTTCATGATTCAGCTTTTAAAAAACCTTCACTCTCCATCTGGCAGATATTTGTGCAAAGGTAATCGTTATAATTGAAAAATTACAATGAACCACTGAAAAAAGTTTCCGATTTCAGAAGTGTTTGGGTGTGAGAACTCTGCATAAAGGATTGCAGATCTGGGTGTACAGCCCTTAAGTTCAGCAAGGGTGCATTGTGAAGTGGAAAAAGCAAACTTCGGAACAGTGTGCCCAGAGTGCTCTCCTGCTTTGGAAGTAATAGCAATCAGTGTGTGTGAAGGTGTAGGCATAGAAGGTCCAGAGCCACACACAAAATTGTTCACGGTGGTTATGGTGGTAGAGATTACAGTGTTTGAGAAAATAAGCTGCTTCTTGTGGTCAGCCATCATAGGGAACCCCACATTTCCTCATCTAACACTGGGGAGCAGGAGGGGCAGAGGGGACTTAAGTAGCACCTGGGTTCGACTTGAGAACAAAATGTCAGAAGTGAAAAGCAGCTTTGCTTTTCATAACTACGTATGAGGCTTCGGTGTCATCCTCACAGATACTTACAGTTACGCCTGTCTGACCTGGGCGTCGCGTTTATTCCCTAGTGTGCAAATATTTCTCGAGTGCCCGTGGTGTGTGAAACACCGTGCAAGGCACCTGGACTGTACAGCGGTGACAGTGCAAAGGTGACCTCACGCAGACGACGCAAGCTGTGAGACAAGGAGACCTGAAGGACGTGTATTGTTGAAATGGACGTGTGCAAGTGCCCAATTCAGAGTAACAGCAGCTGGCATTGCAATGAAATTCAGAGTTTTCTTTCTTTTCACAGTTTTTTTTTTCATTTTAGTCTCTAAGTTATGTACTTATAATAGAGTTTTTGATGATCAATGTTTTAATTATGAAACCTTCTAGGAAGAGTTTGCCTGGCTAGTCTCTGACAGTGACCCACATAGCCATCAAGTGGCTTTGGGTTCTAAACGCATCCTCCACATGTCCCGTGTTGACACTGTAGCCCCTCACCTTGCACAAGGGGGAATATCTAAATAAACATAATGCAGATAGAGAAATAAATGCAGACAGATATGTAGATATATAGTACATATGCACACGTATGTTTTGCCACTTACCACCAATGTTTGTGTTTTCTTCCACAGAAAAAGCAAAGAACCAAAGATCTTTCTCGGGTGTTTCATTCCTACAGTCCATATGATCACAAGGTAAGAGATCATGCGATCAGTGTGTTGAGTAGTGGAAAAGTCTTCCTGAACGTGTGGCACAACTTTTCCTGGTGTACAGGGATTTTGTAGTACACCTACCAATTTCATTTCTATTTCTGTTTTAATTTTCAACTCTATGTCTTTAAAGAAACCAGAAAGTTTGTATTTTGAATTAAAATAATTATATTTTATTTACATTAAAATCCAGTTACGTAGTCACTGAAATCTCGAAGACTAAAAAGGTAGGTTTTGGGGTGTTTTTTGGTCTGATTGGGTTTTTCTTACCAAACAACGCAGTGATGGACTTGGCTTTTGAATTGGTACAAATAGTTGAAAATTAACTCCCAACTCTTGGTTCTCCATTGCTCCCAATAGAAAGTTATTTTTCTAAATAAAAACCCTCATAAAAAGCAGTGCGTAGCATTGTGTTTGAAATAACCACTGCCAATACTTTTGCTGCACGGAAGATCAAACAGGGTAGTGGACCCTACGAGTACCTCCCTCAGATGTACCCATGGCCAGTCTTGATTCACGTGTACCACGTGCTCTCCATTCCCTGTGTCTGAAGAATGCCCAGACATCTTTTCCCTTATAAGTACTTCACTGTACCTTTGTACAAGGTAAGGACTCTTTTAAAACAAACAATTTATAACTGTTTGTAAAGAAAATGCTCAGTACCACATCTTCATAGGGAAATACATGGCAAGATGTCTGAGAGCTGTACAAAACTTCTTTGCTATGTAAGGTGCCAATAAATCTATTAATTGGAGGTGATTTCAGAAGCAAACAAAGAATTTGCGCAGTGGAATTGCTAATATAAACTTAAATCTTTTTCTGTGAATTTACAAGGAGACATGTGGTGGGGATTTTTTAACTAGCCAAAATAAGTCGTGTGAGAACTGCTTTCCTCAGTTGAGAATATGAAGATGTCTGGATTCAGGAGGAAAAAATCGTGGCAGTTGTTCATAGAAGTTGAAGGAATTTGCATAGTTTCTAGTGTTTCTATAGTGACCAATTAACTTAGGCACCAGAAGTTTTTTACAAGATGTGTCTATGCTCCTCCATGTCACCATGGCTATTTACAGGACTAAAGAGTGTATCAAGTTACTTTTTTGAAGTTAAATCAATCACTTTCCAGAATACAGCAACTTGTTTGAAAGAGACTGAGAGAGCTTCTAGTTTCTGACGATGCAGACGGAGGTGCAGACTGTTGAGTACCATACAAAAGCAAAAGGAATGAGATTGGCCAGATTTCTGATGGAAAACTTGAATTTTTTTATTTTTTTCTAAGATTTTATTTATTTATTCTTAGAGAATGGGGAGGAGAGGGAGAGAAATGTCAGTGGGTGGTTGCCTCTCCTGCACCCACCACCAGGGACTCGGCCTGCAACCCAGGCATGTGCCCTGACTGGCAATTGAACCAGCGACCCTTTGGTTCACAGGCCAGCACTCAATCCACTGAGCCACACCAGCCAGGGCAAAAAAGTTGAATTTTTTAGATGAAGCTATGTAATGAACATAAATGAAGCAGTGACTAAAGTTAACATTTAACAACAACAGCAAAAGCTGTGACAAATGTTTTGCCTGACTTGTCTATAATTTGCCCACTTCTAACATCTTTTTAATTCACAGTTAAGGGAAATTCCACTATTCTTTTATTAGAACTCTTAATGGAACTTAGCCATTTGCAGCTTCTACCAGCTTCCTCTTCATATCCTTTGTGGCATTGTATCAAAGTCACCTCAGATTATTTTGGCTTCCCTTGTGAAGACTCCATTCCTCTACAAATTAGTCATCAGGCAATGAGAAATTGGATGTAAGTGCTAGATGGGGTTCCTTTTGATCTTTGCTTTAAGATCAGTAATAAATTATTATAAGCAGCTAGACTACTTGATGAGTGATTTTTGAAGCTTCCAAGGTTTGGCCTGTTGGCATTCTGTTTTATTTGTATGTATAATGAAGGAAAAGGGTAAAGTTTCCTTCTAGGCAGCTCTCCTGCCCCTTAGTAGCCTCCTCCCATTTTTTCCAGTTCCACCCAGATGAATCCACATTACTTTTAACCTTGTCCCTTGTTGATCAGTGTCCACAAAGACTAAAATCACAGGGATTGAGTAGCATGCACTATTTTCTCAGAATGTTCCTCCCCCCCCCTCATAAATAAAATAATAGAGGATTGTGATTCAAGTTACTTTGTCATTTTAATTAACCAATTATATTTAAACAAATTAGTTTTCTAGGCAGATAAGTTTTCATTGAAAACATTTTATAAGAGGTGGTCATGGTTGGTTAAAGCATGTCATGCTCAATGAGATTTCTGGAGTGACCTTTAGGTTAACTATGCACATATATTGTAAATGAAAGCTTATATAAAATAAAATATAGGCTGTGTGGGGTTTGCTTTAAAAAAGAATTCAAGGAGGGGGGTGGGTATGGCAGATTAAAAGATTGGCCATGTGTTGATGATTACTGGATTTGCAGGGTTCATCATTCTGTTCTGTGTTTATTTTCTATATGATTGAAGTATTCCATAATAAAAAAAGATGCAAAAGTAAAATAAACTGTGGTCTGCTCCTAGTAGTGAATGTTACGGCTTTCTTTTCCTTTCTAGCCAAATTCCTTTTATTGTTAATGTTTCCCGTGATGTAAATGAATACCACAGAAGGACTGTCCACATTTCAGTGGGTTCATTATGCTGAGTAAACTCCGAAATGTAGCTGCTGTCCTTACGTTGGCAAAGTTTCCTGGGCCTTCATCCCAAATTCTAGTGGGTCACTTAAATGGAAGCCTTGCTTACTAGAAACTGTTAAAACAGTTGTGATTACAAAGGGTCGTTAGTGCCACCGTTTTGTTCTCTGAGTCAGTTGTGTTTGCCCTTCTTTCCTTCCCCCCAACCAAGATTCTCCTGCCTGACCCCCAGACACAGGCCAGTCACAGGTTAAACAAACATGGTGTTTGAGTCAGGCCAGGTGCATTTCTTAATGTCCTGCTCTAAAGCCTTTGTTTGGGTTGTAAATGGTCAGTTGCTTTTCTCTTAAATGCTGTTGCCAAAAGCAAACACAGCCTAGAACAGAATGTGCACTCAGAAGGAGCCGTAAGGAAAATACCTGATTTCTTTTTTATACTCTTAAGACGAATTTTGCTGGACACTGGAAGAATTTCATTTTGGACTGTTATGTCTGGTTCCATGCCTACCTATTTAACTCCTTTTTCAGGCATTCTTATAGATTGATGCAGAAAGGCTTTTACCAGAGATAATTCCCATTTATCTGTCCATTAGTAAAGGAAATTCAAAATAGCAGGTAATATGATGGTATTTTGTGCATTATATTTATTCTGTTACTTTAATAAACATAATAATCATAGCTTGTAATTTCTGAAAACACAGCATACTAACTACCAGGACAGGTTCAGGGCCATGGGCCTTCCAGGTCACAGAGAGCCAACTCGGGAGTAGGGTTTTTCCTTTGGATAAAGTCACAGGTAAGCAGAGTAGGGTGTAATTAGAACACTTTTATTAAAGCTATGCAAATTAGCATGTGCTTTCTGTAGCCTGAAAGAAAATATCGCTATGCCTGTAAAAGATGTTTCTCTCTTTCTTACTCCCTTCCTTTTTTCTCTTCTTTCTTGTTGGATTTGATCAGAGTTATGTGATCAGAAGGAAATTTAGGGGTTATTAGCCAAACATAGGTGTTTATAATCCGCTAATGTGAAAGCTGTTATAAATGTGAAAATGCTTGGAAAGAAAAAAAACACAAAATTTTGTTTAAGTTTATAGTGGTTTCTTAACATCTGCACAGTTGATGGCATCCCTAAACAGTTAGCCTGTCTGAGTTCATGTATACTAGACCATTCATAGTTAACCTGTCTGAGTTCATGTATACTAGACCATTCATAGTTAACCTGTCTGAGTTCATGTATACTAGACCATTCATAGTTAACCTGTCTGAGTTCATGTATACTAGACCATTCATAGTTAACCTGTCTGAGTTCATGTATACTAGACCATTCATAGTTAACCTG
>VMDR010009003.1:0-34761 GCA_007922815.1 Macrotus californicus
TTCAGGACCTTGAAGTAGACAAATTTTCTTTAAAATGACAGAAAAGCATTAACCATAAAAGGAAAAAATGGATAAGCTGGGGTCTATTAAAATGAATTTCTTTTATTCATCAGAAACAGGAAGAAGGCAACCCAAAAAGTAGAAGACATTTAATGTATTACAAAGGACTCAAATCTAGACTATAAAAAATGGCTTATTCAATTCACTTAGACAACTTAATTTTAAAAATGGACAAAATTCTGAAACAGACTTATTTCAAGAGAATTATCTCTCAATAACCAATAAACAGAAAAAGTTGTTCAACCTCTTCAATCAAAAGAAATGCAAATTAAAGCCTCAATGATAAATCACCACACAGCCCAGCCAACTAGCTAACACAGAGAAGACTGACATTATCAAGTGTTATCCAAAATTTGGAGAAACTAGAATTCTTATACACACCTGGCGGGAGTCTAAAGTGATACACCCGTTTTGGAAATCACTGTCTGCCAGGGGAGAGTGAAGCTGAATGCAGGCACACGCAGCAACTCCACGTCCAGGTGCGCACCTACCAACGCACATCCACATGGTCACAAAGGAAACATATAGAAATGCTCATTAATCCAAAGCTGAAAACTGTCCAAAAGTCCATTAACAGCAGAAAGGATAAGTACACTGTGATACACTGTATTTACAAACTAGAATCCTACACCCAAATGAGACAACCCAAGAGGACAAGCCTGTCGCTGTTAGGTGTGAATGGCGGTTATTCTGGTGGCGGGAGGGACCAGTGGAGGGATGAGGAAGCCTTCTCGAGGTGGTGGATTTGCTCTCTTTCTCATTAGTAATGCTAGTTACTCGGGTGTGTTCGTTTTGTGATAATCAGACACTCCTCTGTCTGTATCTTTATGCTTCATGAAAAAGGTTAAAAGTAATAATCAGGAGCATGTGATGGTCTCTAAATTGATGATTCTCAATGTTGGCAAGGGAACAATAAAATGGATGCTTTCGTACATTGTTGGCAGAACTGTAAGCTGATTCAACCCTCCCAGAAAGCAAATGGGCAATAAATGCATACAAATATTTAAAAGCCTGTGCTCTTTGACTCACTCATTTCACCTACATGAATCTATCTTAAGGTAATAATCCTCTCAAGGAAAAAAGGAAAAAAAATATGACAGGATACCAAACAATGTACATATAATACAATCCCAACTATTTTAAATACAGTTAGAAAAAAACCGAAAGGAAGTATACCAAAAGACGCTTGTCACGTGCTGAATGTTTATATTCTACCCCCACCCTCCCAGCCCCGCCACTGCCCTCACCTCTCAATTCATTCAAAGCCTTAATCCCCAGTGTGACGGTGTTTGGAGATGGGACCTTAGGTGCAGATGCAGCCTTGAAGGTGAGGTTTCCTGATGAGGTTTTGTTTCCTCAAAAGAAGAGGAAGAGATAGGGGAGCTCTCTCTCCACTGTGTGAGCATGCAGTTAGAAGGCACCTAATTGACAAGCCAAGAAGAGAGGCCTCGCCAGACCTGGACCGTGCTGGCACCCTGATCTTGGACTTCTGGCCTTCAGAATTGAGAAATAAATGTTTGTTGTTTAGACCACCCAGTCTATGGTACTGTAAGTAGCAACTCAAGCAGATTAAAATAATGATCAGTAGTCATATCTGAGTTTATGACATTTTAGGTGATTTTTATCTATAATTTTCTTTTTTTTTCCAAGTTTCTAGAGTTTTATGAATTACTCTTTAATTTGTATAAAACATAATTAGTCATGAATGCATCACTACATTCATTCCCATTGTAAAAGTCAAACAATAGAGAGATATAAAATAAAACTTAAAATCCCACTTTACCACATTCTCCCAAGTTTCAGCCCCCCTTCCCCAAGTTTGGTTTCTCAAAGATAAGCACCAATAAAAGTTTGTATATGTATCTTTTCAGGTATTTTACTTTGCATTTACAAAACTGCATACATATGTAAGAAAATATGCATATACAGAAGTTTGGTGTTGCTTTTTAAAAAATTACTGCTTACACACAGCCTTAGGGAAACTGGATACTCCCAGTAGGGTGTTTTGTTTGCCCTTCACAAAGATTGAAAGGGTTGCATAGCTACATTAGTAGTCTTTTAACAACACAAAAACAGCTTGGCCCCTATTATCATTGTCATTTACCTGGACCTTCACATTTTTTACTCCAGCTTAGCCTCCCTAGGTTTATGTCTTCGTCACCTTGAATTTCTTGAACATATTGCTCTGTAAAATGCTTTAAAATAAAAAAGAACAGCAAATAATAAATATGTTTACATGTCAATATATGGAGACCTACCTCATTCTTTTCTACATAGTATTTCATAGTACACATTACTTTCATAATTAAAATTTTGAAAAGTGAAAAAAAATTGAAAAGTGTAGTTATTTTATCTTAAAGGAGTGCAAATGAAAATTTTCAATTTGATTCAAGTTTCCTAATGTGCTCTTGTCTGCTCATTAGCTGTGGAGCAGGAAGTCTTTCTAGCCTCTGTTTAATTTTTCATCAAAGCTGGTTTGTGAGAGGGTGCCTGGGCGATCTAGAAGACCATTCATACTAAATGCTACATCAGAAAAACTTCTGTTTTGCACAGTGGAAAAGCAAATTATTTAGAAACTCCCTGAGGAAACTCCTTTTCACACAAAATGGATTATTGGTCTTAACGTGAAAGGACTCCCCCAAATTTTTTGTAAACATCTTTTGTGCCCAGAAAACAGCAGTGAGTCAGAGATTTTGTGACTCTGGATTGATTGCCCCATCGCCCCAGCTGTCGCTGAAATCTTTGATCATACTTAGTTCCACACATTGCTGTAGACTGTCTTATGTCCCAATCCTTTCAGGCCTCCTTAAGTATTTAAGCTTCTTGTCCCCCCCCATAGGGCAATTTCCTGGAAAAAAACGTTTCTTTTGTCTCTGTGTAGACAAAATAAAGCCCAGACACCCACCTGGTTCTGTCTCATCAGGGAGCTGCTGACTGATCCCAGCAGCCAGGAGTAAGTAGAAGGAATTCTAATTCTTTTCTACATAGTATTTCGTAGTACCCATGTCTTTTATAATTAAAATTTTGACAAGGGTAATTATTTTTATTTTAAAGGAGTTTAAATGCAAATTGTCAATTTGGCTCAAGTTTCCTAACGTGCTCTTGTCTGCTCATTAGCTATGGACAGGAAATCTTTCCAGCCTCTTAGGGGAATCTCTCAAATAACCTTAGCGAGGACCCGATGCTCAGCCTACAGCGACAGCTCTCCAGATGCTCCCTCCTTAGTCCTCTGCATCCTTACTCTTCTCCAAAATCTGCCCCAGAGCTTCTCTGCCTACAGCTCACTCCAGCCTTTCATTTTATAAGGCCAGTTGCCATCCTTGCTTCCCCATTCTGCCCAGTGGATGACCTCCAACCCATAATTTAGGAGCCCGGAATGGGGCAGAGGTGGAAGGAGACTATCCCATCAAGTAACACCAGGACCAACCTAGCAGAAGGGCAGAAGGCATGAGAGATGGAGCAAGATGTAAATACTTTTGCCTAATAATTTTTCTGTACTTGTTAAATATACCTACAGTAAGTATATTTGTCAGATGGACAGTTCATGTGCATTGCTGTGTATTGAAGCTGGGATTATTTTTGCTAACTCAAGGAAGAGGTTTTTTTGAGGTTTGTTTGTTGTTTGTTTCTCAGGAAGAGGATGAAAGTAATACTTACTGAGCACACAATGCCTTGGAGTGCCCCTTTCACAGGTTATTTTGTTTAGCTAGCACAACAACCCTGAGAGGAATGTGTCATTGTCTCCATATTGTTTGTTTGGAATATAAGGGGTGGGGCACAGGAGAGGCTCCTTTGGTCTACCTGTCCATCTTCAAAGGAGCACTGTCTGCTCTAGGAACTATCGTGTCAAATCCCCCATCCATAAAGGTAACTTCTCTGGCCACTGCTGATTGGGCCAGAGGTGTGAGCATACGCCATGAGGTACACTGATCAGATTTTCTCTTGCAGAAACTTGGAATTGGGGTGCAGAGACAGAGGTGGCTGGGCTGGAACCTTGTAGGACAATGAGCCCTCTCCCCGAGTGTGTCCTGGTGTCCGCAGCATCTTTGCTCACTGACTGCCATGGTGGGATGGTTGGTGCTAAGGGTTCACACTCAGCTACAGAAGCTGGAGAAAGTTAATGCCCCTGCTTATAAAAGGGCTGAGAGATGCAGAAGCCTCACAGGGGCGTCATGGCAGCAGGAAAGGAGACGCAGAGCCAACTGGAGGATCAGTTTGGGGTATGGAAGGAGAAGAATCCTTGACGGGCAGCTGCTGGTACATACACATACACAGATACCAGACTATAAGCTCCTCCAGAGCTAGGATCAGCTCTCTTTTTCGCAGCTGTGTTTTCAGTGCGCTGACCAGGACTGTATTTGACATATAAAAACACCCAGCAAATAGTTTACTTCATCCATTCATTACTCCTGATCTCTTCCTGACTTCCACGCTATTTTCGTGATCTCATGGTGCCTGGTGCAATTCTAGAAAAACTCAGGAAAATCCTGTTGGACCACGGATGGAAATCATGTCCAAAGGGCACCTGTGAAACTCGGCTCATCATCCCATGAGGAACAGGTTGTGCTGGCTACGCGCACGGGCTGAAGGGATGCAGAGGTCCAGGTACACACTCTGGCATGTATGAAAACAGAGCTGAAAGGTGCTAAGTCCATTTCTATTCTCTCCTAATTAGTTCTTCTGACCTGGGAAAACAAAGCTTCCCTGACCGTAAAAAATGCTTCTGTTCTCGTGATACCACACGTTAAATCACAAATGACATGCATTTGCTCTCGGGTTAATGTTATTTTCTGGGTCTGTTCCAAAGGTGACTCACCTTAATCATGCTCACGGTCCCCAGTCGGCCTGAGACAGGTTCTGGCTCCCCGAGGGTGTCCTGCCCCTTACAGATGTAGAGGGGAAGAGCTGCTGGGGATGGCTTGGAAGCCGAAATACTGTCAGAAAGGACAAGCTGAGGGAGAAGGCAGGGAAAAATGAGACATGCTCTCATTCCAGCCTCCCCAGGCTCTCTCAGTGAATCATTTTGGAACCACACTTATCAAACAGAAGGTCACTTTGGTTACGGCCTTCAGATCCCGCTCCCCACCCCCTAACACTTGTACCGGTGTTGATGGTGGCTCCTAACTAGCTATCCTAACATGTGCATTGTTTGATCCATTGCCTTTAATAGTGGGCTGATAGAGGGATGCAGGTGGCGTGACAGTCAGTAGCCATCCACAGCCAATGCTGGGAAAATAAAATTGAAAAAGTGAATAATAACATTAGCTTTCACCTGCATATTTCTGTTTGACCTTAACGTCTTTACTTCCACAGCACTTACTTTTAAGAGATGGGAACCTTACCATGAATAAATCACTGATTAGTGGCAAAGCCAGAACCCCACCTCAGATCTCTTAACTTCAAAACCGAGGCTTTCCACACGGCAGCTGCTCCCCTGTCTTTCCTCTCGAAGGATGGCTCACTATATCAATTCTTGTTCTTGACTATGTTGTACTGCTAAATAAGCAGAGTTTTTAAAGACCACAAATTCACAGAAAGCCAAAGATAAATCAGCAGCCTGCAAAAGACAGTTGATAGCTTTTATTTGGTGAGTCACCACATGATGTCAGACGTTTACCCAAGTGTGAGTGGTAGCCTAGCAGAGCCGACTCTGACGCATGGAACAGATGCGGCTCAGATTCACAGCGCTCCAGCCCTGGCTGGTGGGGTTCAGTTGGTTGGAACGCTGTCCTATAACGGAAACGTTGTGGGTTCCATTCCCGGTCCAGGTGCATAACGTCCCTGGTTTGAGCACGAATGGGAGGCAACCAGTCCATGCTTCTTGCTCGCATAGATGTTTCTCTCTCTCTAAAAAAGCAATAAAAAAATGTCTTCAGGTGAGGATTGAAAAACAATTGCAGCAAGCCGTGTCCTCTGCCTGGGGAGCCAGGGCCTGGAAGCTTTTTAACCAGCAGCGTGCGGTTCAAGTCACCAAGTGGTTCCATTTCACAAACAGCAAAGGTCACTTTTTTCCATGACTGATTGCTGCCATTTTTTTAAAGACTCTTCTGTTTTTCTTTTTCTTTTTTTAATTTATTGATTTTGGAGAGAGAGGAAGGGAAGAAGGATGGGGAGAAAGATAGAGAAACATTGATTTGTTTTTCCGTTTATTTATGCATTCATTGGTTGATTCTTGTGTGTGCCACGACCAGGGATTGAACCTGCAACCTTGACGTATCAGGACAATCCTCCAACCAATGAAGCTCCCTGGTGAGGGCCCTGCCAAAATGTAAAACCTGCCAGTTGAAGTGGCCAAGCAGATGTCATTCCTTCACCAGACTCCTGATAGAAAACGAAGTGGTGAGTTCAGTGACTCTCTACCTAACTCCGGCAATTTCCAAGACCTTAATAATTAATTCCATCTCTCCCTCCCTCAAACCACTCACTCCTGATGGACAAAGGGGGGGTTGATGTTTGCTTGAAACACCCAAATGATTGCTATTCTTTCCACTTGCCTGGGCATGTTCTAAAAGATATCAGTTACCAACAGGAAGTGGTGGCCTTCCCCCTTACCTCTTTGTTTTACTGTTAAAAGTGTATTGAGACTGGAGGGATAGTCCAATGTCCAGAGGCTGAGATGCACGCACAGCTGGAGTGAATGAAGGAGAAGGGCCTGGAGCAGTACAGAGAACTACAGGTGGAAGAAAGGGCTTGAAGGACAGAAATACAGCAGGAAGAATTGTTTTTCAACTTTAGCTTAAAAATTCTAATATTTTTGACCCAACAGTTCTACTTCTGAGAATTTATCTTTATATTAGTTGGGGGCTGCCCTGGGAAAGAGAAGCCCCTCTGAGTATTTAGTGCAGGGGAACTCCAGAGCTGAGCACCATCAAGAAGTCTCTCCATCCCTGGCTGGTGTGGCCCAGCGAATGGACTGAATGCCGGCCTCTGAACTGAAAGGTCTCAGGTTCAATTCCCAGTCAGGGCACATGCCTAGGTTGTGGGCCAGGTCCCTGGTTGGGGGCATGCAAGAGCCAACTGATCAATGTTTTTCTTGCATATTGATGTTTCTCTCTCTCCCTCCCCCCTCCCTAAAAATAAATAAATGAAATCGTAAAAAAACCCACAAAAACAAACCAACCCAGCTAGAAATGCTGACATGGGGCCTAGAAGCTCAGGCTGCAGGTGCCCTCCCACCCTGTGACAAGCAGCAGAGCCCAAGAGGACAAGAGGTGGATCTGAGGACTCGCAGGCCCAGGAGAGCAACCTAGCATGAAATATGTATTTCAATAAGCAAATGCTTACAAATGGGTAGACAAAGTCATAGAGGCTTCTGCCTAATTACAAAGAGTAAGTTTGGATCTCAGAGAAGTGACGTAATTAGGAGCATTCCAGGAAAAGAAGTCCCAGAAAATGTAACTGAAATACACTGTAGATGTAATAAAAGCTTGAGTTAGGAAAAATAAAAACAGACCGCGTATTTGTAAATGCTGAGGGAAGTAATCCTAGTTGAAGTGAGAAAACACGTCACGACAAACTACACATTGCAGCTTACTTTTTCACAAAGTGAGCAGGGCTTTACTTATAAGAAGAGAAAGTCAGAATAATCCCCTGTGATGTGACAAGGGAGGGAGGAAATGACAAAGAATCACAGAAACCGTGTCCTTTATCTTAAGCACATGTCCGGGCACTTGTTCAGTATCTGCAGGCCCCGCAGCCAGCGTTCTGACAGATGACAGGAAATGAAGACTGGAATGGACAAAGGAACAGTAACACAAGAAGTTATAGAGCCACTGTGGCCCAGACCTTTGGGGACATGATCAGAAAAAAATTAAAAATGAACAGGCAACTCCAAGAGAGGACTACCAAAGGACAACCCCATTGTTATTGCTCGAAGAAAAGCCTAAACAAACACAAGCTATGAAGTACAAATCCATGTATCCATCACTAAAGAGATAGGAGGACAAAGAAAATCTTAGAATAAGGCCAGGTCTTTGGATGGAATATATTTAGATAAAATACAGCTAATTACATTGTTCTATTTTTCTCCTTTTGCTACAAAGCGGTACATGGCAACTACTGAATTTTTATGACCCCTGAACTTCTTCCTATGCCCAGGAGTCTATGATCCTGTGCTACCTTGTTAAAGCAGTTAGTATTCTGTGGAGCTGAAGAGATTGTTAGGGTTAAGAGCAGATTTAAATTTGATATCTAGTCCGCAATTGCCTTGCCACCATTCACCCCTAAAGAACCCTAATGGTAGGAGAAATTGCTCTCCTCCGCAAGACGAGAGGGGAAACATACTGGCCACACCCCACGCCCCTGGCACCCCTCACACTGTGTTTGTGCCAGATGAACTTAACTTCCATTGGCTGCAGCCCTTGGACCACATTTAGCACCTGACCCCAGTACAACCAATCTCCAAATTGGTCAGAAGTTTAGGGGGTGGCTTGGCCCAAGAAATATTGTTCAAATGAGGGTGATGATGAGTCAACAGGCTCTTGCTCTTTTTGAGGCTTTGATTATAGATGTACGCAGAGAGAATTTAGTCCTTATTGTTCTAATGATGACACTGTCGGGAAGCTGGAGACTTCCTGATACCAAAAAAAAGAAGGAGCTCTCCGGGTGGCCCAGTTCTGCAGTGTGGTTTTGCAAGGGGTTCCTGGAAGCCTCATCCTGAGTCTTTCTTTGCCCCTCCCAATCACTTGATAGCCATTTAATATCTGTAATAAATCCTTTTCCTGCTTAAACTGGTTAGAGTGGCTTCTGTTCTCTGAAACTGGCCCCTGATTGACACAAATGTAATTCCTGCATTAAAGGCATTATGGCCTTTTGAGGAGACAGACTTATTTAAGTCCCTGAGGACAATGTCATCATTCAGGTACAAACACAGGACACCAGATGCATAGAGGTGTGAGCTCCTAACCTCGAGGGTGCCAAGGAATGATTCACAGGGAAGGTGGCACTGAAACGTGAACACTGTGAATAGGAGGTCCACAGGAAGACAAGAGGAGGGTATTCCACTCCAAGGCACTGGCAAAGATACAGAAGGTGAGAGAGGAGGGTTGGAGAGTTGAGTTGAGGGGCAAGAACAGTGAGTGAAGAGGCCAGTCAGGCTGCAGGTGCACATCAAAGGCCTGTGTGTACACGGAGCTGTAAAGAATTTCAGGAATAACCTGGTGTGGTCTATTTATTTCACACATCCAAAAACCGAAGCCAGAGAGATGAAATTGCCAGCTCAATACCAACAACTAGCTTCAATGTCCGTGCCAGAGCACAGGTCCCCTGACTCCTGGCCATGTCCTTCCAAGGGATGGATTCCTGATGTATCCTGTGACAGTGAATGTTACAAACCACAGAATGAGTTCAGTGCTTGACCTTTGAGGCATCAAAGCCTAGAAGTCAAAATAAATAGGGGAGTGGCCATAGATGTGTAAATAAGGGAAGAATTATTTTTATTGATTCCTTTATTTGTTGCCTTTATTTGTTTGTTTGGATAGAGCAAAATGCCACCTGCCTTCTGTTCAAGGAAAACGTGGTCAAACTTGGGTAGGTGCCTGGAACCAGGGGTAAGAGATGCAGCATGTGCCCAGTGTGAGGGAAGGAGCCAGGAAAGAGGAAGAGGTTGGAAACAGAAGAGCAAAGGGAGTCATCTGGGGACGTGTGAGACGGGAGACTCAGGGCAGAAATCTTCAATAGGACCTTGGGTCCTTAGAAGCTCCTGGGGACTGAATTGACAGGAAAGTCTTTACGGGAAGATGAATTGTGCCAATTATTCAATTACATGCAATTATAAAAACTGGTGTGAAGGTTGTACCTCACAGAGGAGGCTCCAGGGAGGTTATAATTCAGAAATGGGATAGATTAGTTAAGATCTTTGATGAGAATCCGATTGACCTCTTCCTTCATTAAACTGAGCCAGGACCATCCCACGCGGGAGGACGGATTTGAAGTGCAGTGGATGGGCTCTCAACAGCAAAGGCACAATCTGCAAGCACAGAGCTGGCAGGTGAGCAGCCCTCTTCCCTCTGCAGAGGGATGCCTAGCCCCTCTCCCTACTCTTCCTTGCTGACCCCAAGGACAACTTGTGGAAACGTTCTCTTCCCTCCAAAGCGGGAAGAGCCCCAGACACCCAGCACTTCCGTTCCCATTGGAGAACAGCTCTGCCAACTGCAGCATATCACACTGTGGATGATTGTCCGTTCTTTACTCGTAATTTTGCAGATGTGTTCGATGTTAGACTGAGTCCTTTATAAAAGGGAGAGTAATTTCTCCGTATCTCACAGCCCTTTGCCTACCTACGTGTTATGCAGCCTATTGCATTACACTGATTTCTCTTCCTTTCATGATTATTATCCTCGTTATTCTGTGGATTTTTCAAGAGCACAAACCAAAAGCTATGCATCTTCATGGTCTCTGTGCTCAGCATGGGGCCACTCACAGTAACAAAATACCACTATTAAGTGAAATTATTCAATGAATGAGTGACATTTATTCAAGAAGGAAAAAAAAAGAACACCAGTATATAGAAACTGACTAGAATTATATATTGAGAAATATGTGCATTTTAGCAAAATATTGGAAGAGAGTTTGGAATTAATTCATAAAAAATGAAATATATCATGGGATTTTTTTCAACCATAAAATTATGTTCACTAGGAATTTTAAAACCTTTTTATTGTGAAATAATTCTAGACATACAGAGAAGCTGCAAAAATGGTACATAGAGTTCACACAAAGCATTAAGCCTGTTTCCCTACATGTTAACAACTTACATAACCATAGGCCGTTATAAAAATCATTGGTGTGATACTATTAATTAAATTGTACACAGTATTTCAATTCCACTCATTTCCTCCCCAATGTCCTTTTTCTGTCCCAGGATCCCATTCAGGGTGCCACATTGCATTTAGTTGCCATGTCTTCTTCCTGTCTTCTGATGTCCTCGAAGCTCACCTGTGTTGCAGCATGTGAAAGGATTTCTTTCCTTTTCCAGGAGTAATATTCCATTTCAAGGAATAACATCCTGTTGCATGTGTTTACCACACTTTGCTTATCCATTCTTTAGTCAATGGACACTTGGGTTGCTTCCACTTGTGGCTACTGTGAATGATACTGCTATGAACATGGGTGTGCAAATAACTCTTCAAGACCTTGTTTTTAATTCTTTTGGATAAATACCCTGAAGTGGAATTGTTGCACCGTATGGTAGTTTTAGTTTTAACTTTATGAAGAACCTCTATATTGTTTTCTAAGACAAAATTCTTAACCCCTCTCTTCTTGTTGTCTCCATATCCCATTAGTATTGTGAATCCTTTCTAACTTGTGCTTTTATGCCAGAAGGACACGCTGTGTCTTTCACGCATGCTCACTGGAAGTTTGGCTGGAATTAGGGTTGGGTCTGCGGTGAGATAAGTAAAGCACTTATCTCACATGCCAAAATTGTAATAGAGGGCCCATAAAATTCAGCCATCAAGATAATGTTTTAATGCAATACATTTTTTAAAAGTATCAAAATCAGCACAAAAATCATTAGGAACCAAGGCCAAATTTTTTAATTTAAAAAGTGTCTTACATATTGGAGCCCGAGGCAAAAGGAAAGCTCGGTAACACTCATCTTTGTTTAAAATGTTGAATTAAGATATTATTTATCTTGATGACTGAGTTTTTGACACCTCTTAAATTTTAACACCCAAGACAAGAACCTCCTTTGCCTCACCCTACTTCTGGCCCTCACTGCGAACTTCCTAGGTTGTGTAGCACAGTGGTTTCAGACTGGCTTTATGTTTAGACAATGCTGAGGAGAGCAAGCTGCCTTTTGTCTGTTATGCCTCCCCTGCCCCTTTTCACTCTCCTCTTCCACAGACTGCATCCGTCCTGAGCTGCTGTTTGGAATGCCCTTCCCCGACCTGATAAACCCTAGTCCTCCATCTGACCCACCAGTTTATCCATCACTTCCTCCTTGAGCCTTCTTCCACATCCTCAGAGGTTACCATTTACTTTCTCCTCGTTATATAAAGCACTGAATGCATTCCATTGCTACTACTTATTTATGGGTGTATTAAGAAAAGCAAACTATTTGTTTCAAGTTGATTCCAGAGCACCATTAAGGAGAAAACTGTCTGTACATTCTCTCTGAGGGCACAAGCCATTTTTACCTTGAGATTAAAGGCAGGGTAACTCCATAAGGTTGGAGGCTTTGGGGACAGACGGATTTGTGTTTCCCCATGTCGTGAGGTCCCCAAGAGCAGGGCTGTCTTCTCCATCCTCTAGCAGCATGTGGTGGGCTTCCAATAACTTTTGAATAGAATTTGGGCTCAGTGAGCTAACACTGTTTACAGTCAGTGGAACAAAAGAAACAAAACATTACTATTAAGAGCTATTTGAAAGACAGATTCTTTTAAAAAAAACAAACTAAGAACTATGGGGGAAACAACCACGTGTCAACTTTGTGGTATAAATATAGTTAGTGGTGAGGTAGGTGAACCCTGCAGCCGAGAAACAGTTCTGAGCCAAAGAGACAGGAGGCTGGTCAAGGAGAAGCTGCCAATCACACTGCCTCTCCTGGAACAGGGGCTGAGTCAATCTGAGGGGAAAGGTTTGGGGGTACAGGCAAATAATCACTGCACTGCTTTTGGTGGGATTCTTAGGGTCAGAAAACTATTCCTTGGAAAGAAAAGGGTTAGCAGCTGGCTAGTCTCCCTCTTTGCCTGAGATGCCACAAGGAAGGAAGGAAGGAAGGAAGGAAGGAAAGAAGGAAGGAAGGAAGGAAGGAAGGAAGGAAGGAAGGAAGGAAGGAAGGAAGGAAGGAAGGAAGGAAGGAAGGAAAATTAGCTGACTTGATTAAATCTCCTATAAACAAACTAATGATAGGCCTTCTGGAAAGGAAACTAATGGGTATTTACTAGTGAGAGAGTCCTTATCTATGAAGACCTTTTCAGCAGGATGTACCTGGTCAGTCTAGGATGGCTTATGATAAGCACACCTGGAATCTGTGAATGTATGGGGCATAGCTTCTTGGAAAATGACATGTAAGCTATGTGAGTATAAAATTGAGATGTTTCATGAACTAAGTTGTTCTTTTTGTTTTATTGATGACAAACATACACTGCTTAGAGACCTCATATGTTAAATCTGGGCCAGAGTACTTGTACATCCTAATGCGGCAAGAAAGGACACAGAGAGCAGCTTTCATGGACCAGAGTCTATAGGATTCACCTGTACCTCACAATTACCTGTATTCTTGGAATTACTAGTAACTCTTGCTACGGGGCCAGATCTCTAGCTCCCCTGAGTCTGATTTGACAATCTGCCCCTTTTGTGTTAGCTCGTCTTGAATATTTGACTCTTATACACAGTTTATATTTTCTTTATTTTTCTTAGCTTTTAGAAATATTGCTTTAAGTGAGATAATATCTGTAAAGTCCTTAGTGTCTGAGCCACACTAAAGCGCTCTATAGCTATTAGATTATCTACCTTCCTGTTCTTCAGAAGTGTGAGCATGTCTCAGCCATGCTTTTGGAAAAAGAAGGGCATCATGTGATGATGGAATTGAAACTCCAAAAATATAAAAGCTCCAGATGAAAGACCCGTTGAATACTTCTATAGCCTTCCTTTCCTTTTTGGAAATTTTTCCATCAGGAGCTCTTTTTGTCTTATTCCTAGAGCAGTTCCAAAAGAAAGCCCAGAGGCGCCCATGAAGGTCATGAGTAGAAGACCATGAGTGGAAGGTCATAACTGGAAGGTCAAGGTGTACCCAGGCAGGCTTCCCTTCACAGTTAGTGTCTCTCAGTGTGCAGCCAAGCTCTCAAGTCTGCAGGCTCAGATACCTGATTTGTTAGTGCCCCAAGGGAGAATTCATCTTTTAGGGACAGATTCATATTAACCAAACTCACAGAGCCTGATGTATATAAACTCAAGCATCCATGTATTAATATGTATTTATATGAAAAATAGAGCTGTTAGGAAATAGGAGACCTCCCTGTCCTCTGGCTGGCAGACTGTCTACAAGCAATCTCTTTGGAAAACTAGAGTCAGAAGTTCACTTGCTAAGTGGGCATTCATGCAGGAAATTTTCCTTTGTGCCTACCAGGTACCAGAAACATTTGGCAAGAGGTTACAACAGTCAACAATAGCTACAAATTCCTTCGCATACAAGGGGCACATTCCTGAGGAAGAGGAGCCAAGAAACAAGTGAACAACAATTTAAACTATTTCCAAATAGAGATAAATCCTATAAAGAAATTAAAACAGATGAGGAAATAGGTTGTACTAGGTGACAAGGAGTGACCATGTTAATTAGGAAAGGCTTTCTGAAAGATAAGAAAAAGCCAGCCAGATGAGTTTGGGCTTGGGACATAGCTGGTACAAAGGTTCTGAGGCAGACAGAGTTTGGCAAGCTTAAGGAACAGAGGAAGGCCAGTGTGGCTACAGGAAAGTGAGAGGCAGAGTGGTGGGTGACAAAACAGAGAAGAAACATGGAGGCCCTTCTCCCAGGACGTCCAGGGCTCGCATTAGGAGTTATGGCACTGTTCTTATGCAGTTGGAAGCCACTGGATGATTTCAGGTAGGGGAGTGACTTCACGAATAACTGTGGCAGCTGGGTGGATGGGAACAAAAGCAGCGAGACCACTAGGAGGCCAGGGCAGTGGTCCAGATGGGTAGTGTTAGGCCATGGAGTAAGAGCTATGGTGAAGACAGAAAGATTCAAAAACATTTTGAGGATGCTGCTGATGGCGATCCTGGACTGCATATGGAGGAAAGAATCAAGTAGGCCTGATGGGTTTGGATAATCATGTATTAACGATGCGTGATTTGAATAGTTTAGAAATCCAGCTGCGCTAGCCTGGGAAACTCTCTATTCCTGTCTCCAAGACCAGAGAGACAGGCGAGGACTCTCCTCCTGGCACAATGTGGATGGAGGGGTGCTTCCAGTGCTGCCGTTTGACCTCCTTTTACTAGGCATCCCTTCCAGTCATTCACCCAGTGTTTGCTCAGCACTTCCTGCATGGCTGACACTGTGTGAGGGACCGTAGCAGCGGGGAACTGACACCATCAAATAACCATCAAATACCAGCGGTTTGTCGGGAGAGTCTGTGCTCTGTGGAAGGGTCATCCCTCATCCCTCCCTTCTCCTCGCCCCCTCCCTCCAACCTCACCCCTCCGCTATACAGCTCTCTCTGGGCCATCTCTCTGCATCCGCCCTCTCACCCAGTCTCTCCCCCTCCAGCCTTGCTCCACACTGGGCAGAGCCTCGGCAGTCTTACGCAATCCGTTTCCCAAGCACCCTCTGTGGTTCTTCCCCCACCTCCAGCTATGGACACTTGGCTCTCTCGAGTCTTCCCAGTCTAGCCTGGCAAAGTAAAGGTCAGTCATCTTGCAGATGAGTAAGGCTGGACTTTCTTCAGACACAATCTAGGGGCTAAGAGCCTTCAGGCAGCAGCGGATATCACCCCGATTTCAGTGCAACCACGGAACCCTTCTAAAATACCTTTATCTCTGCATCCTTAAAAAGCCAGCCTCTCTCTCTCTGTCGCCTGCATCGCATCCAAGCAGTGATTGGTACCGAGGACACCTCAACTCTTGTTTGTAAAACGGCCCCCTCTCTACCCTTGCTTCCTCCCCTCTCCTTATTCTCAGTAAGAACAAACCACTTTACATTTGTACAACAGTTTGCAAGTTAGAACATGCTTTCCCTATTTGGCAAGATCTCATTTTATCTTTAAACAGTCCTGGGGAAGCAAACAGATACGCGAATGTCCCTGGCTGAGGCCACAGAGCCTCTCAGTCCAGTGGCATTTTTACCGTCACGTTGCCCTTTTGCTCAAAGCTTTTTAAAGAGCATGTTCTTAGTAATCCCCATATCTCTATGACTACACACGTATATGCTGTATCTAGATAGGGAAAAGGTTCAGAACCTGAATGTACATTGCTCACCCTTGCTTTTATCAAAGGTACATTCCTGGAAAATATCTGATCAAGTGGATCCAGGTTTCCCGTAAGCGTTGGTGGTGAAACAGCACCAGGTGTCAGACCTTGATTGAGCAATCTCGGTACTTCAGTTCTGACTGAGAAAGAATTCAAAGGCAAGACTCAAACTATAAGAAGTTTACTTAGAGGGTCACAGAGGTAGAAGTGAGCTGTTGAGGGAAGGGGCTCGGGAAATGAGTTACAGAGGCAAAGAAGGGCCCTGGGGGCTTAAGAGAGAGATACCTTGAGAGACAAAAGAGGGAAGAAAGGCACAGCTGTTCTCTGGAAAAAAAAGAGAGAGCGCGCACATGTGTGGAGCCCCTATTTTAAGGGCTTTTATCTGGATGCTCAAGGCAGGATCTCAGTAGAATATTCATCAGCTTTCCAGGTGTGCCCCCTCAGGATTGTGGTTTCTACTGATTCCTCAGTGCCAGAGCAGGGGTCATGAGTCATGGCAGCTGGTCCTGATATCAGCCATGGTGTCACTCTGTCTGATTTTGCTCCTCCTCCGGGCCTGGAGCTGAGACACAGCTGAGGCCTCGGTGCCATTTCCAGGGGTTAATGCTTAAGGGAGTGGTTGTGCAAGGGCTTATAGTTTTGACTGTTGCTTGGCACCCAGGACTCTCTGCCCTGGTGACCTTCTGCACCTGGCCTGCCATTCGCACTCAGCTCGTGCCTATCAAACTACCTACTACAATAAGAAAGTGTGATCTCTGGGAACGACTTTGCTAACCCATGACCAGTGTCAACTGCATCACAGATTAGAATCGGGGTGTGTTGAAAAGGCAGTTCTCTATCAACCAGAAACTTCTCCAGTATTGGGGTTTACCACTTCGAATGGTAAGTAGTGGCGTTTTAGAGCTATGTGGAAACAGGGAGGTCATCTAACGCAACTTGTTTATTTTGCAGATAAGGACCTGAGACCCAGGGAGGTGACATGAATCCCACGAGGTCATGTATGTGTCTAAGAAGGGAAGGCACGGAGACTAGAAGGAAGCTTCTGGTTCCTGCCCCGTGCTCTTTCCACCACGCCACTCACCTCCCTTGTGAACGTCTATGCACACTGATCATTTGAAGAACCCCAGTGTGTGTTTGCGTGCCTGTGTTTCTTGTTTCAACTCCTGGGGTTTTTTTTCCCCAAAACTTGATAGATAAATTATATACAGAGTTTTTAAGTGAACAGCTGAATGAGTTTTGACGAATGTATACACCTTAAAAGAAACAGCTAGTAGTGGAATTGATGGGCAATAGGGTAAATATATACATATATTTTTAATTTTATAAGAAACCGCCAAACAGGTTTTCGAAGTGGCTGCACTATTTTACGTCCTATCAGCAGCTTATGAGAGTCCCGGTTTCTCCACATCCTCACCAGTGCTTGATGCCCCGTCTTCTGAGTGGTGACTGTTCTGGTGGATGTCTAGTGCTATCTCAGTACAGTTTTAACTTACATTTCCCTCATTAACGATGTTGTGCATCTTTTTATTATCAATCTACTATTAAGCACGCAGAGGATAATTTATAAATACAAACAAATGAATAAACAATCTGAAGAGCTGACGATCTTGCTAGTCCCCGTGAATTAAGTCCTCCTGCACAGACATCCAGATATTCTGGTTTTCTTTTCATGAACTCTGAGGCTTCCTGTTCTCTCAACAAATTACTTGTGGCAAGCAAATATATTCAGAAGCAAGCCATTCGTGATTCTTTCTAAAGTAGTTGTTCCAGCTATTAAATATTTGATGGTTGCAGTAAGGACATTAGTTATAAAAATTTAAGAGGGGCAGCCATGGCCAGGTAGGGTAAAGTGTGACCTTTGCAGGCACAGAGAACAAGATTTCCATCCTGGCTCAAGTTCTTCCCAGTTTCCATGTTTCGATGTTTTCCCCTGTAAAATGGAGACAAAAATAGGCCCTGTGCTGGTTTTTTACTGATGCACTAGCAACTCACCCCCACCATGCTGGCTTAAAACAAACAAATTTACTTTACGGTTCTGTAGGCCTACAGTCCCAACTGGGTCTCACTGAGCCAAAATTGAAGGTGGCACTGGGCTGCATTTCCACTGTGTTTTCTTGGCTTTTCGTGCTTCAAGAGGTGCCCACATTCCTTGGTTGGGGGTCCCTTCCATTTTTAAAGCAGCCAAGGCAGGTTGTCCTTCTAGTGTTGCATCACTGACGCTGTGGCTATTGTCACATCTTCTCTGACCCTAACTTCTCTGCCTTCTTTCATTAATAAGGGTCCTGTTTTAACACTGGGCCCACTTGGATGACCCAGGAAATTCCCCATCTCCAGGTCCCTAACTCAATCCCTTGTGCAAAGTCCCTTTTACTGTGTCAGAGAGCACGGTCATAGGTTCTGGGGATGAGGATGGAGACAATGTTGGGCGTCCTTATTGTTATTCTGTGAACCACCTTTACTTCTCAAGGCTGTTGCCAGGATTAAAGATATATAAATGATCAGCTCGTGAAGACTGCTCAACAATAAAAGGTGTGCAAAGTTCAGCACACAAGGCCTAAAACAGGCTAAGACTCCATGATTTCTCTTCCCTTTCCTTTTTCCCTGCAAGGATCTGGAGAACGGTGGTCTCTTGAATCTTACTCTCTTGCCAATCTGTTCTCTACGCTGTTTACAGCAGCCAGGTAGCCTTGGCCAGAGGAAAGAGGTCCAGGGGGAGATCAGCAGTGGTTGAGAAGAGGGGTGGGGTGAGAAAGAGTCAAGCTCTTCTACCCTGGGGATGATTGGGTCATTTAAGGGTATGACGGGCATCGGTGGCTGAACAAGTGTTTTCCCAGGCTGGGGTCCTGGGCGCACAACTGACCGCAGTGATAGCGAGCACATAACAGTCCTCCGGCATAAGCCCCGACCTGCAGAACTGCAGAAGCTCTACCCCTCACCCGTACCCCTGAGAGGACCCCACGAGTGCTCTCCAGCATGTGGCACCTGCTTCCCTCCCTGCTGATGTGCTGAAAGCGTCAGAGAAGCTTGTGACACTGGAGTTAAGTCCTGAGCAAGACCCCTGTTAGACACACACGCCTAACCTTCTCCAGGTCTCCACCTCTGTGATCTGCCCGGGGCCCCAGAACTGGGTTTACACCTTTACCGCCACTACCCACATGGCATTTCTGCAGGATTGTGTGGCCCCTTAAGGCCTGGTCTCCGCGGAAGTAACCGAAGCCTTGCCTCACTGTTGTTCCCTCCTCCACCTTCTCTGCATACACTGAACAAATCTTAGGAGCACCCTACTTACCGTGGTCACTGTGTACATCCACATCTATTCCCATAACAGTCCAACAAATGGCAGTCCAGAGCCTCAAGGCAGGGGTGCCTTTTCTAAGTGACAAAAAGGTGCCACAAGGACTAGCAGCAGTGTCCCTGCTGTGGAGGGGCCTTGAGAGATTATTATCCCTGTCGTGGTACATGGGGGCTAATCCCCCCCCGCGGCCCCTGTGCTCTCAACCCTGGCATCATCTCCCACACAAAGGGTCCAGAGGCAAGCGCACAAAGACACCCAGCAGGCACCCCCCACCCCCACCAGGCTAAAGGAGAGAAGTGCCCTGCTGGGTGGCAGGTGCCTCCCATTCTATCTTCCTTATCATCATCCCTGATGCCTTCCCTGGAGAGGAAATTCTCTTTCGTTCATTGCAGCATTATCCATGACAGCCAAGATATGAAAGCAACCTAGGTGTGTCCACTGATAGGCGAATGGATAAAGAAGATACACACACACACACACACACACACACACACACACACACACACACAGGAATATTACTTGACCATAAAAAAAGAATGAAATCCTGCCATTTGGGACAACATGGATGGACTTAGGAGGTATTATTTGAAGTAAAGTAAGTCAGAGAAAGACAAATACAATACTGCATGATGTCACTTATATGTGGAGTTTTCAAAAATCAAAACAAAACAAAAAAACTCAAAGAAATAAAGAACACACTGAGAGTAGCCAGAGGGGAGAGAAGTAGAGGGGTGGGTGAAGAAGGTGAGGGAAACAGTCGATAATAGTGTGATAACTCCACACAGTGACAGATGGTTATTAGATATAGTGTGGGGAGCACATCATAAGCTACATAAATGTCGAACCACTTTGCCGTACAGCTGGAAAACTAACATTGCATACCAACTATAATTTAATATTTTTTTTAGTTTTTTAAAAAAGAAGTCCTCTCACTAGAATGCAAGAAGGATGAAGCCTCCCACTCTCCCTTGCTACCCTGCCCAGGCGCTGCCCCACAGGTGTATGGGGGTCCGGGCTTCATTTCATTTTCCCAGGTAATGGAAGTTTCTCCTTTTCTGGTTCCATAACTCCATAAGGCATTGTGAGCAAGGGAGGAGGGGGCTTCAACAGTGACATGCAAGGCACCCATTGGGTAGTCTTGAGTATGCTCAGAGTGAAATGGGAAGCATGAGAAAGCTCAGGCTGCCTGTTCTTACAGAATGAGTCACACTGAGCAGAGGATGTAAAATATTAAACATCGCAGCTCAGAGCACTCCAATAGCTTAAATGCCAGCCAGTGCCCAGGAAGCAGGCACTGTGCTGTATGGTGTGGCAGGAAGTCACATCCCCTAAGGCTTGGGTGACTCGGGAAATGGTGAAAGCGTCACTACAAAGAGAACAAGTTATAAATCGCCAATTACATCAATTACTAGCTGCACAAATCAGTGGAAAAGGTGACGCCAGAGAAATAATTGATTTAGCTGGTTCGTGACTGACAAGGAAATTAACAAAGTTAATGACAAAATGAATGATCAAGTGGCAACTCAGCAGACATCAGCAGAGACTCTCGCAATGAAAAAACCTTCCAGACCCTGTTCCTCCTTTCTTTCCGGAACTGCGAGTGGTTGGAGGTGCACATATGAACACGTGTGCAAATACACAAGGATGCAAGTTCAATGAAAGAGAGGGTTCTGTGAGATTTTCTGTCTCTTTGTGCTTTGTGTATCTTTGCCAGAGAGCCACGGAAAGATGCTATGCTCTGCATTTCTTATCTTTCTCTCTGAAATCGACCAGTCTCAGCTATTCCATAGCTTTTTGACCATTGCTTTCTGGAAAGATTAAGAGTTGTAACAATGACAGAGAGAAGAAGAGAAGTACAATCGTAATCATAAGGATACAATAACATCCTCTGACTTTGTGCTCCTTAAAACCTCTCCTGTACATTATCCCATCTGCAGCCACCAATACCAGGCGCTGGGGGGGGAAACAAGTGAGGGCAGAACACTTGGTAAATAATTAAATACCAGCCATCCATCCTGGTAGAGTTCCAAAGGAAAATGGCCTTCAGCGAATGTAAGGGCTTCCACCATGAATAAACCACCATAAAATCTGTTAACATCGGCCCTCCCTTGAAATTGTTGTTCTGTCTTTCAAAAATGTCGCCTTGCAGAACTGAAAGCAAAGGTTTCAGAACAAGTGGACAAGAGGGCTCTACCGGGCTCCTTAGGCGAGCACAAAGCGAGTGGTATTGACATTTCATTGCACCAGCTCCTTCACTAAGTCATTTTATGACACCAGTTTTTCTCCTTGACCTTTTAGCCACTGTACGGTCACACTACTCCTGGGGAGACCCCCACACCCCAGCCCCACCTGTTTAGGAAACATTACCCAAGAGATTTTTCCTCTGATCCTTTTAAAAACTGTGATAATTACCATATAACCTAAAAGGCTAAAAACCTCCTACATTTTGATGTACTTGTTTTCAAAAAGAATAAACCAGGTACAGTTGTTAATTTGTGTTGCTTGCCCTCTGGCTCTGAGTTAATAACACCATAGCTTATAGTTAGCAATTTGCAGGTTAGTGCCTGGTGACTTCCTCTTTTTAAACAAGCAGTAGTTTGCCTATTTGTCACTTTGCTTTTATGCTTGTTTGATATTGCAAATAAACAACTGATGGTTATGTAATAAGGGACAAGTTCCCCTCCCCCCAGGAATGACACATCCTTAGATAGGAAATGGGCTGAGCCTTGAGTTTTAGAAGCAAGAAGGGGATTTTCCTGGTTGTGGATTCCCATATGCACAGGTATGGTTAGAGGGGTGATTCCTCAGGACATCCTGGGGCTGCTGCCAGTAATCTTCGGGTGCAGCCACCGTGGCCCTAAGGGGGTATCTTGGGGCACCCAAAGTGAGCCAAGGGACAGAGAGTGACTCAGGATGCAGAGGCATGATGGCAGAACAGCGACTGTGAGTTTACCAGTGGTTGTAAATCATCAAAGTCTTTTTCCTTGGGTGGCCAGAGAGTGTATCAGACTATGGGATTGTGGAAAAAAAGGGGCCACGCAGTAAACCTGACAAGCTCAGGGGAGGTCTGCATGGTGGGCCTCACCAACTCAGACCTAAAGTAATACATAGGATGGTCTGAAATGAAAACTTCCTAACTAAAAGTGAATTGCGACAGGTAGTCTTATCCTAGGCCGGTATCTTCCTTGACAGAGGTCAATCTTTACCTTAAGTGAGCCTGTCCCTTGTCTTTTCACATTTAGGACAAGCTATCTGTGGAAGGTCAGTCATCCCCTTTACCCAGACCCCTCAGGGCCCAGTCTCTCACCAAAGCACCGAGCCCTCATTGCTGCCTTGCTCTCCACGTACCCTTTCTATGTGCCAGGAAGGCTCCTTGTTAATCACCCTGCACCAACCAAAGCAAAAGAAATACGTGTCTTCCCATTTCACACTTTACCCAGTCCCAGAGGTTTCCCCATGATGCTTTCTCCCGCCTCCTTAATCTACCGCCAGTGGATTTCATGTAGCACTTCTTACGCCCGCCCCTCCTTTGAATGTCGTGCATAAAATAAACGGCAGAGCTGCCATTCTCCAGAGCACTTTCTTAATCCGTTCAGGGACTGCTTTTCCAACAATCAGTTTGGCTCAAATAAACTCATAAAAATTCCGGGTAGATTTGGATGTTTCTTATGTCAACAAGATCACAGACACCAGTGGGACACCTGTTCCAGTCACCGCAGATGATCTTCCGTGGACAGAATGAGGGCATCAGATGGCGAGATAGCTCGACTGAAGGGATCATTTTTGCCCATGGCAGGAGGCTGAGAAAGCACTTGGGATATTATTAGTGGGTTTAGAAATCTTATGAAAATTGTAAATTATAAGAAGATAATTTTGAATGGTTTTTAATTGACTATTAACAGGAACTCAATATTTAAATGCAATACATGTTATTGGCTTTTTTGAGAATGGAGTGTGTTTGTAAGATGCTGCCTTAACCACGGGTGCTGGTTGGCTGCTGGGCGTGTCAGTCTGGAAGAGGGTTTAATGTTGGAGGCACTGCTGTGGGGGATACAAGAAATGATTGGCTGCCTTGAGAGGCCCAGGCACAACGTAAGTCACAACCAAGAAATGCTCTGATTAATACCCCAGAACATCAAAAGCAGATCAGTATATCCAGCCAGAGCCTTAAATCCTGTTTCCAGCAGACTGTGTCCAGTCACGGCCAACTGCCCTTCCATCGATTTGCATAGTAAATGTCTACTGACTGCCCTTTATATCTCAGCTCTTGGTCTCGGTGCTGGAGACAGAGCACGCACCGAAATCCATCCTCATGCAACATGCTTGTAGCAGAAGAGAACATGCAATTAAAAAATATATTGAAATGCCTCCTTAATATATAGTCTAGTATCAGACAGTTGATGGGTGCTATAAAGAGAAATAAAGCCAGGAATGTCGTCTTAGCATGGCCAGGGGAGGCCGCCTGGTGAGGGCCATCGTGAGCCAGGCTCTGATGTGGGAAGAGAATTCTGAGCAGGAACAAACAGCCTGAAGGTCCCCACGGTGATTCGTGGCACTGTTAGGAAACCACTGTGGCTGGAGCGGAGTGAGCAGACTGATGGGTCATAGAAGATAGAGTAGGACAGATAACCAGAAGCCGGGTCAGGGAGGTCCTGGGCTGGCCATGATAAAGCATTTGGGTGTCATTGTTAGTGACATGGAAGCCACTCGAATGTTTTGAGCAGGGAAGCAACCTCATCTGATTTACTTTGTTTGGGACTCTCTGTGCTTTCTGGACATGTGTGTCTTTATCCTTCACCAAGTTAGGGAAGTTTTCAGTCATTATTTCTTCAGATAGGCTCTCAATTCCTTGCTTTCTCTCTTCTTTTTCTGGTACCCCTTGATGCAGATGTTGGTAAGCAAGATGTTTCAGAGGTCCCTTAAACTATCCTCATTTTTTAAAGTTTTTTTCTTTTTGCTGCCTTGATTGGGTGGTGTCTGCTACCTTGTCTTCCACCTTTGGTTCATTCCCGTGCTTCATCTACTCTCCTGTGGATTCCTTCCAGTGTATACTTCATATTGGTTATCATGTTCTTTATTTCTGACTGGTTCTCTTTTTTTTTAGGCTTACTATCTCTGCGTTGAAGTTCTCACTGAGTTCATCCATTCTTCCCCTAAGTTCCTTATGCATCCTTATAACCAGTGTTTGGACTCTGTATCTGGTAGATTGCTTGCTTCCGTTGCATTTAGTTCTTTTTCTGGAGACTTCTCCTGTTCTTTCATTTGGGCCATGTTTCTTTGCTTCCCCATTTTGGCTTCCACTCTGTTTCTAGGTATTAGCTAGAGCTGCTATGTCTCCCAGTCTTGGCAGGGTGGCCTTATGCTGTAGGTGTCCTTTGGGACCCAGTGGCCCAGTCTCCCTGACCCACTGAGCAGGTGCTCTAGGAGTGTCCTTAGTGGGGCTCGTGCGCACCCCCCTGTTATAGTTGAGCCTTGATTGCTGTTGGCACATCGGTGGGCAGGATTGACTCTCAGGCTGGCTGGCTATGAGGGGGCTGACCACACAGAGCAAGATCTGCCACAACAGAGTCTGGTTCCTGCCAAGACCTCCCTTTGGGTGTGTCACTTGTGTTCTGAATCCTGCCCCTAGGTGATCTGGTTCTGGGGACTCTTGGGGTGGACTTTGGTGCAGGTCAATGCCAGACACTGCCTGTGACAGGACCTGGTCTACCTGTTATGAGCTACAAAGTGATTCAAGGTTTGTAGCTGCCTGTGCTAGACCTGCATGCATGTGGGAGGGGCCAGCTGTGAACCAAGGCCAGCTGCCAGCAGTACCAGGTCCCCACAGCAACAGACCAAGGCAGCCAAAGACATGCTGCCACCTGCTGGCTGCTCGTAGGACCTGGACGCTGCAAGAGCCTCAGGCAGTAAGTGAGTTGGGTGAGACAGGGTACTGGGGCGTCACCAGGGCAGGGCAAGTGGTGTTCATCAGGTTAATACAGATTCAGATTTGGTGTCAGCACTGGGTCTGAAGACACTCAGCAAAAGTCTCGGGACACA
The DNA here is from genome assembly GCA_007922815.1 of Macrotus californicus. Taxonomy (NCBI): domain Eukaryota; kingdom Metazoa; phylum Chordata; class Mammalia; order Chiroptera; family Phyllostomidae; genus Macrotus; species Macrotus californicus. The sequence continues at coordinate 25,301 of VMDR010009003.1, forward strand.
CCAAGCCAACTGCCACCTGCCTGGGGCCTGCAGATTTCTACAGTGGGTCCGGGTCTGAGGGCGGAGGTGTTGGTGTTCACAGCATAATGTAGATTCAGATGTGGTCACGTGGGCAGAAGGTTCAATATGAGACATTGGTAGCCATCCCTCCGGCCCTCACCCTGAAGCCACACAACTCAGTTTCTCCTTATATGTCTCTGGCACTTCCTCAAACACCTCCCCCCACACACAAGCCACTATTCCTCCACCAGAGCCCCAGATTAGTGCCTGCGACCAAGAGTTTGTGTGCTGACCCTGTAAGAGGACTCCTGGGTTTCCAGCAGCCTTCCGTCTGGCCATGAGAGATGGAATCCCTGCTGATTTTCACAGCCACATGTTAAGTGGCCTCCTGTTGCCAGCAATGGTGTGCTAGGCATAGGTCTGAGACCCCTTCCTCCTCAGAGGGGACCTCGGCAGCTGAGTTATCCCTCCAGATTCTTAATCACCACATGTGGGTGCAGGGCCAGCCCATTTTGTCTCCGTCCCTCCTGCCAGTCTTGATGTGGCTTTTTCTTTATAGTCTTAGTCACAGGACTTCCGTTCAACTAGTTTTCAGATGGTTATCCAGGCTAATTTTTCTATAATTTAGTGGTAAGTGCATTGTCTCCCTACTCCATGATCTGAGCCAGATCCCTTGCAATAAAATTTTATGTTTAATTTTTGTATGCATTCTTCAATCTGTCCCTTAAAAAAATCTGTAACAGAAGGAAAAGGACTAAATCAGACCTTGGTGGGGGGTGAATAACTCAAGTTTCAATAGCGACACCTACTGGCAGTAAATAGCACCAGCCAAAAAGAGTAGAATTTCTGACTGAGCCAGTTTCCCATTTTTCTCTTCCTCGGGTGCCAGGGTCCAGAATGAATTTTTGTATTGAATACATATCCCTAAAGGTTCTTGGAGCCATCCGAGGAGAGAGGGCCCAAGTAAGGGAAATATTTATTTTCCTGGTGGGTAGGATGGGGACCCAGAGTCAATTTAATTTTGGTAAGAAGGATACACTATTCATTCTCTGAACTAAAAGGCTCTTTGGATAATTCGAGGGAGTGGGTTCTCCCTCGAGCGGAATTTGCTGAGCAGGGGCTTGGGCTGTTACAAACAGTTCTTTTGCTGTATGATCTGAGAGGAAGGTTGGAGTGGACTTTGGCCAACAGGGGGTCTCACCTCATCACTTTGAACTATAGAACAAAGGCAGTAGCAGATGTGGTCACTTCCAATGAATTTTGGTTGGCTCTTCATGTAGAGCTTCTCCCAAGACCCCCAAAGAAGTGCCATGGTCAATGTTAAAGGCAGATTACAACTTCATCTTTCCTGCCCAGAGCCTGATGCTACAGGGGACCCTCTGGAGCCGAGAGTCCCCAGAGGCAGCTCATGCAACCCCACCAGTGTCTTTATTTTAAGTAAAGAATACACTGTGCAAGTAAGTGAAAACATCTGAAATGACAAAGGGAGAAGCTCACATAGCTGAAACAATGTTTCTACCCTGACGTATTTATCATAACAATAGCATAAAAGGCCGTCTTAGTATGGGAATGTTACATGGATTGGAAGGTAAGTAAAATTTATGAGTTGGGCTTGCAAATCCCCTTCCCAGGTGGAGTCTGAGGCACAGAAAACACGAAGCACAGGGCAGACAACCTCCTAGGTTTGCGGTAGTTTGGTCTTCAAGTTCTTGGTGAAAACAGAATTCTCCTCCTACTCCAACCTGGAGCGTATTTTTGTATTAGCTTCATCGTTGGCTCTGTTTAATGTGGGGGGAAAGATGTATGCATCACTGGACACTGGGCGTTGTCTTTGTTCTAGAGGACACGCCTCTGGGGCCATCTGATTCCAAATGTAGGCAACAATAATTGTGGCGTGTAGACAGGCAAACTCTGTCCTGTCGGGTAGTTTAATTGGCTTTCTTCTCCCACAGGGAAAGGGACCAGTTTTGCCTCTATTTGCACATTCACTTCAATATTCCTGAGCTGTAAATATGTCTATTTTTCAACTTCTACCTTAAACTGTTTATCAGTTCCCTCATTAATAAAAATCTTTAACATATTTCACTTTGCTATCTGTATTTATGTCATGAGTCTACCCATTTTGAAAACTATCATTTTAAATGATCATTTTTGAAATTATCAAATTATTTTTAAAATAATCTCTTTGAAAATAATTATATGTATATATATATATTTAGTTTCTATTACTTTACTATATTTTGCCTAACTTTTAAATTGCCTTAAATTCTTTCTAAATAAGCTGGGTATGAATGAATAAACAGTATTTAATAACCAAAATGTTTAGGTGATAGCTAAAGTTCTTTCTTCGGTATTCTCTGCAGCTGGAAACAGGAAGGCCAGAAGTAACGCTTCTCTCATATAACTTTTTTTGTTGATGTAAAATGCGCATAACATAAAATTTACCAATTTGATCTCTTTTAAGACATAAGCTTTCTCGCAAGCTGGGTGTAAGAATTCCCTGAGAAAATATGATGAACCCAGAAAACAGCAATGTGTCAGCCATGTTCCAGGTGAAGAGTTTAACCCACTTGGGCCCTGACCTGCCACCAGGGACCTCCACCAGCTGGCCCCGTTACCTGACTGGGAACAACGTGTGTTCATAACGTGTGGCCCTGGGGTGGAGAGCATGGGCTATACCACTTCCTACTGTCACTGTTGGAAGCCCCAAATCCTTGATTTCAGTAAATTTTTGAAAAGGGATTTCAGTAATGAAATTCCTGGTAATTACCATGCCACCTATGACTATAGTTAATCAGGGAAGAAGAAGGACGATCCGAGGAATCAGTACAGGGATTTGTGAGACCTGCTGACTTGGACAGCGTTTGCTTTAGGAAGCTGAACAGCCGGGAGAGGAGGGCTAGTTTGAAGTTGGCAAGGCTCCTGATCGTCTGGATAACACAAGACACAAAAGTGAGTGGTTTGATAAAAGAGCTTAGAGAGGGGGCTTCTTTTTTCACTCAAGAGCAATGAAATGAATGCTGCTTTTCATTCATTTAATATTTAAATGACCCACTGGAGGTAAACACAAGCTACTCTCGGCTGGGGGCAACCAGCCAGGAGCTTGGTCACCTTGGGTCCCAACCATCCTTGGAGGGCAGAGAGCATCAGTTTGTCCACACCCCTGTGGCCCCACCTTGGCAATGCAGTCTGCAGCCCCTCCAGAGGGAGAGCTGATACTGCATGGCCTAGGCCCTTGCCGAAATCACATTATTAGACCCTCTGGTGTGGTCCAAGGCCCCCAGGTAAACAAAGACACTCTTATCAGGTAGGACATTTCAAGGGCCTAGAGCAGGGATGTCAAACTCATTTTCACCGGGGGCCACATCAACCTCATGGTTGCCTTCAAAGGGCTGAATGTAATTTTAGGACTGTGTAAATGTAACTACTCCTTGGCTAGGGGCAAGGAGCTCTACATTCGGCCCTTTGAAGGCAACTGAGAGGCTGATGTGGCCCCTGGTGAAAGTGAGCTTGACACCCCTGGCCTAGAGATCAGGAGACAAGGGCAAAGGCCAGACCTCTGGGTGAGGCTAACCCTTTACTACACACACTGAGTGCTCCTAAAGTGCTCCTCGGAGGGAAATCCTTCTGCAGTTTCTGCTCAGCCCTCCCTCGTCCTCAGGCCGCCGTCCCTCTGCTCGTTGGACTTAACGAGGGTTCAGATTATTGAACAGCTGGTTTCCATGTAATGAGTGAGCTGAGTTGAGAATGTTTTACTCGGAGTTCCCTGTAGAAGTGCAGCCTGAGACAAGGACGTGCAGGCGGGTGGCTTATTTTGGGAAGTGGCCCCACAGTGGAGGGGAGGGACTGGGAACAGCGAAGCAGGTAAGGAAGGAAAGCCAATACAAGGGCATGTTATCGAGACAACCACCATTTTGGGAAGTGAGTCTTTGGGGTCCTGTTAGGGACTCTCCACGGGGCTGGGTGGAGTGCGCCTCAGGGTGGTCTGCCCTGGAAATGGAAGAAGACCATCACACATGTGCACCACCTCCTGCTCTCTTCGGGGAAGGGTTGCTCCCTGGCGTGTTAACTCCACTGTGCTTCCAGATGTGCCCAGGTGTCAGGATGTCTGAGTGGTTTACAGGAGGTTCTGTAGCACACGCTGACACCACCCAAAGTGGACAACGGCAGCCCTTTCTGGGACATCCCTGAAGGACAGTGGGGACAGTAAATTCTCCCAGTGGACAGAACTTCAGACGACGCACTTGGCTGTGCACTTTGCCTGGAAGGCGATCTGTAATTACATACCAGTGGTGGCCAATGGTATCACTGGGTGGTCAGGGACTTGGAAGGAACGTGATTGCTAGACAAAGAACCCTGAGGAAGAAGTATGTGGACAGATCTCAAAGAGTGGGCAAAATGTGTGAAGATATTTGTGTCCCATGTGAATGCCCGCCAAAGGCTGACTTTGGCAGATAAGGACTCAGGTAATCAGTGGACAGGATGGTCCACCCTATGCATGCCAGCCAGTCTCTTTCTCCAGCCACCCCTGCAATCACCCAGGGGGCTCACAAACAACATGGCCGTGGGGGAAGGGATGAGGTGACACATGGGCTCAGCTACACGGACTTTCACTCACCGAGGCCCAACTGGCTTTGGTCACTGCTGAGTGCCTTATCTGCCAGCAGCAGAGACCAACGCAGAGCCCCAATGTGGCACCATTTCCCAGATGATCAGCCAACTGGGTGCCTGGTGGCAGGTCGATTGCCCTGGACTGTTTCTACCATGGAAGGGGCAACACTTTGTTTTTACTGGAATAAACACTTAGTCTGGATACTGATTTGCTTTCCCTGTACACAGTGCTGCTGCCAGAACCACTCTCTGTGGACGCACAAGATGCCTTATCCACTGTCATGTACCCTACACGGCACTGCTTTAGATCAGTGACATCAATTCATGGCAAAAGCGGTGTGGCAATGGGCCCATATTCGTGGAATTCACTGGTCTTACCATGTTTCCAATCATCCTGAAGCAGCCGACTTGACAGAGTGGTGAAGAGGCCTTGTGCAGGCTCAGTTACGGCCGCCAGCTAGGCGGCAGTGCTCTGCAGCAATGGGGCAGGTTTCTTCAGAAGGATCTGTCTGCCCTGACTCCGCATCCAACATGTGGTGCTGTCCGCCCTAGCTGGAACTCCTGGGGCCAGGAATCAAGGGGGCAGCAGCCCTCGCTCCATCTCCTAGTGGCTCACTAGCAGAATTTTGCTTCCTGTTCCCACAACTCCATGCTCTCCAATCCCAGGGGTCTTAGTTCCAGAGGGAGGAATGTTGCCATCAGGAGACACAACAATGACTGCATTCATCTGAAAACTAAGGTGGCCACCTAGTCACTTTGGACTCCTCCAGCCTCTGAGTCGCCAGGCGAGGATCAGAGCTGTGGTGTTGGCTGCGGTGACTGATCCTGACTGCCCAGGGGATACTGGGCTGCCCCTCCACAGTGGAAGTGTGGAGCATGTCTGGGATACAGGAGACCCCCTAGGGCATCTCCTAGTGCTACACTGCCCTGTGATTAAGGTGGATGGAGAGTTACAGCCCAATCCAGGCCCTCCTTGGAGTAAAGAACCACAGCCAGCTGAGGTGCCTGTGGAAGGCACAGGCATCGCAGAGCTGGGAGCAGAGGAAGGTAGGTGGAATACCAATCATGAACTCGTGAACAGTTACAGAAACAAGGACTACAATGGTCACAAATTTTGTAATAAATCTGTTTGTGTCTATATGCATACATTAAGCAAATATCTTTGTTTTCTTTCTCCTTGTTCCCTTATTACATCAGGTAAGATGTATGGACTTTACAACTGTATAGTCACGCGCCATATAACAGAAAGATACCTGGAAATCTGCATATGCATAAATTCAAATGTACTAAATACTGCCTGATGGCTTCCCCACAGGTTCCAGCAAAGCACATTCCTGTGTAGGAGAGGGCTTGTTTCCTGGAGAGAACTTCTTTCTTCAAAGGTGGTTTGGAGGACAAACCAGATTCATAAATGATCTCTTTGGCACAAATGCCTTAGAAGAGGAAGGATAAAAAATGGAAATAGCACGGGATTCGGGGCTCATCATTGTGTGACATTAAGGAAAACGTTCTGCCTCGCTCCATCTCACTTTCCCATAGCAAAGACTCCCTACCAAATCCTCCGGAGCTTGACTCCTGGGCTTCCCGTCCCGTCACCGTCACCGACGACCATGTGATCTTGAGCAAACGAACCTCCGTGTACTTCAGCTTCATCGCCTGTTTAATAACAATAATGATGACTCAGGTTACCACATGCCCTGGTTTGCCTGGGACAGTCCTGGCTGATGTTAGTCGTTCTGCTATAATTATCAATGGTGTCCTGGTATCAGTGATAAACATATGCTCACTCTAATAATGGGAACTGTACATCATGGGCTTGCTGAGAGTATTGTTAGTTATTATGTACAAAATGTTTCAGCTGGTCCGTCATGCTCCTATTCATCCTTCCGGTGTATTTCAGTGCCTGCTGGACTCCGGGCACTTTCCTAGGGGCCAGGCTCCATGAGAGACAGGACAGACATCCCATGGCCTGGGGCCTGGTGCAGTGGTTAAGGGCACAGGCTCTGAAGCTAGACTGCACGAGCATGAATCCCGGCCCTACTCTCTGTAGGACATCCAGCAAGTAATTGGAGCTCACACCTGTCCTACGGCTTCTTATGAAGATTGAGTGGGTTCATATTTGCCAAGCGCTGAGACCAATACCAGGTGCACAGTAAGTGCTGCAGAAATATTCGTCACATAACGTAAGTGGGATTTTCATTGTAAATGTTAGGACGATTGGATGCATTGGTATATGCAATGGTTATATGCATTTATACCAGAGAATTGCCTTTTTGAACTAAAGTTGTTCATGCTAGTGGTTTTCCCAAAACAAAGGAGGCTTCCTCCTGAGGGGCAGTGGGGGCTCCTCCACTTCCAGAGTGAGAAACCTCCCAGGAATTTTAGGGGACAATATTTTTTACCTAATTAAAAAAAATGGCCCTGGCTGGTGTGGCTCAGTGGATTGAGCACCAGCCTGCGAACCAAAGTGTCACCGGTTCGATTCCCAGTCAGGGCACATGTCTGGGTTGTGGGCCAGGTCCCCACACATTAATGTTTCTCTCCCTCTCTTTCTCCCTCCCTTCCCCTCTGTCTAAAAGTAAATAAATAAAAATCTTAAAAAAAAAGACAGCCCCTTCCTATTGTCACAACAACCATAGAAAGTAGTTATTATTACTATGGTTCTTGTAAGGAAACTGAGGCTCAAGGAATCTCCAAGGTCACAAAGCTTTGGTCTCTCTGGTCAAGTCTTTAGCAAAGGTATTAAAGTGAATGCGGCACTGAGGTGTTCGCTAGGGGACAGCAAACAAGCCTCATTTGCCAAATCAGGCCAGAACAAGTCAAAAAAACACATTGCCAAAGCCAACACGAAGAAGCAAGATCATTCTGTTCCTGGAGACAGAAAAGCTAACACCAGCGAAACCGTAACTGGAACGCGGGCAGTCTAGTGCCACAGACCGCACGTGGAGGACCGCGGTGCGAGGAAGAGCAGAGCCCTGAAGCGGACGCGCACTGTGGCCCGAGCAGCCAGCCCTCGTCTCTCGTGGGCTGGGGCGATACACCTACGTGTGTCCCACCTGCAGCCTATGTCTGACTTAGGGTTTGGGGGCCCTCTCCACCCACCAGCTCCTGGGCTTCGACAGGTTTCGCCCGTCACTGTTTCCAACATCCATAAGCACAGGAATACTTTATTTTATGTCAAGAGACTCCAAACATTTCAAACGGCTAATGCATGTGGGTCTAATTCCAGCACTGCCGCTGGAAACCTGAGTGCCCGGATGGCCGCCGCTCACAATAATACATGCGCACCCGGGCACTTAGCGATGCTTCCGCCCTCACCGCCAGCCTCTCAGAATGTGCAAAATGTGTCTGCTAAATATCCTAATCCTTTTACTCTGAGTGCCTTTTCCCCTGGAGCTTTACCAGTGTTCTCTACTAATGGCCCATTTTTAAGGGTCTCCTTGAGACAGGAGATGACACGTAGGCTTTAAATCTAATGGCCTCAGAGCCTGTCCCCATTTTAAACATTTCTAATATTCTCAAAAAGAGCCCCAGAACAATGGACCAGGCTCACCCTCGGTTTCTCGTGTGCCCTAGGGAATTCCGATTGAGAAGATGCCCTTCTAACTGTGGCGTTGGCTGCAACTGTAGATGGCATATCTAACTGGGGGCTGAGGTCCCCAGTGCAGGTCACAGCTTTTGACCAATCTCCCAGTCTCCTCTGGACATTTGTGTGGTTTTTCACAGGTCCAAAAGGAGAAGAATGAAAAGCGAAGACAGAAAACCTCAGAACTGTAAACCAGAGGAAAAAACATCCTCTTTAAATATTAATCATTTTCAATGTATTATTTTAAGGATGCCTTGACGTTGCTTGTCAGCTCTCAGGAGGAGAACTTCCTTTCCTGTCTCAATCTGGTCCCTGGACCTCTCTGAGCTAAAGTCAGAGGTGAGCGCACGCCTTTCTCCGGCCACACTGGTCGCCCCGCAGAGACATTCCAAGGGCCCTGCTGCCATCACTGCTGACTCAGCCTCCAGCTACCCTCATCAACCCCGACGGGGATGATCTGTGGCCCGAGAAGCTGTCGCCTTCACCCATGCTGCTGCCCGCCCCGCAGCCCTCGTCGTGGCACTTTGTTGGCCCTCTTGGCGAGAGGGCCCAACCCGCAAACCTTGATGCCTGCACCTTCAGCCAAGGTTCCTGAGCCTCCTGTGGTGGGGACCCTGTCTCCCCCACCACTGCCCTCACAAGTGCGCCAGAATTACCACCCAGAATGCGAGGCAACCCTCAACAAACACATCAACCTGGAGCTCCCCACCTCCTACATGTACCTGTCCACGGCCTTCTGCTTTGACCACCAGGAAGTGCCCTTGAAGCACTTCGCTGCCTTCCTCTTGTGGCAGTGGAGGGAGGAATGGGAGCAAGCCCAGGTGCTGATGAGGATGCAGAACCAGCGAGGGGGCGCATCTGCCTGGGCGATATCCCGAGGCATGACTGATGCCTGCGGGAGAGCGGCCGGAGGGCCATGAAATCCGCCTTGCAAATGGAGAGGATGGTGAACCTGCTCAATCTATTCCCCCTGGCTACCATCAAGAACGATGCCCACCTGTACGATTTCCTGGAGCATCACCACCTGCGCCAGGATGTGAAGTTCATCAAAAACTTGGCAGCTAGTATCATCAACCTGCGCTAGCTGGGGGCCGCGAAATCCAGCCTGGCAGAGTACCTCTTTGGCAAGCTCACCCGGGACGACAGCAAGATCTGAGTCTGGACTGCCTTCAGATAGCCACGGGGTGACTTCCCCTGGTCACCAGGCAGAGCATACCTGTTGCCACATTGCTCTTGCAAAACGTTCACTTCAGTTTTTATGTTC
>VMDR010009004.1:0-34756 GCA_007922815.1 Macrotus californicus
AATAATTTGTCCAGAGCACAAGATCCTGCTTAATTTATATAAGTGTTTACCTTCTTTAAGTCAATAAAATATTACACCCTACTTATACCATCACACGCAACACACAAACACATGCCACATGAAGGCCATAGAGATGAAGCTGAGCACATAAGGACTACACACATAATTTGAATTACTAATTTTTGGTAGAGAAGGCACAAGATTTTCTCACTTGCTTGTCTTTGTGCTTCTTCCCTCTACACAATCTTCTTCAACTTACACAGACCCTCTGCAGTTTTCCTAGTGTCTTTTAGTCTGCCCTTCTAATGCAGCCAGAAATTAGAACAATTAACTTTTAATTCTATTTCCTTCATAATTTATTGCCATAATCTACACCTTTTATTACCAAAGCTATATATTCTTTCCTAACTTAATTAGAATTTTTAGTTTTTAGTGACAATTAAAAGTAATTAGCATTCTTTTTAGGTTGACTAATTCATGAATACATTTCATAACTTTCAGAAACTGTTTTTTCCCATTTGCAAATACACTCACACTTTTATTCTTGGTGATACCGCTCTCCTTGAATGTGCTCCGAAGTGAGCTGTCTCATTACCTCGTGCCCTTGACAACTATCCCAGAGGCTGAAGAGTTGGGATAGAGATCAGCCCTGGCCTTATTCCCAGACCACAGCTCCTGGGCCTCCAGGAGGAGAATTCAGAGTTTAAAAGACATTTTTTTCTTTTCTTCCAGAGTTTTACTGTCTGAGAGAGGAGTGAGGTCTTTTCTGCTCTTTAAACCATCATTTTAAATCTTTTCTAAGTAGAATCCTTATGATTTAACAACATAAGCGCTTGCACATTAAAGATCTCACCCCACTTAACTAGACCATTAGCAATACAATCCTGATTAGTCTAAAATGCGACCTAAGCCACTCCTCTCAAAATAGAAACAAGAACATTTGAAACAACGGCAAAATTTCAAGAAGGGGGTGGGACTAGCCTTAGAATATTATCTCCTTGTTTTTCTCTCTAATTTGAACTCACCCTCTGACTGCCTTACTTTTGTTTTGGCACCATATTCCTTTTCCCCACATAGATCCTCCGACCCCTTTAAAAGTTCTGCACGGCCCGCAGGAGCATCGGAGGCATCCTCTCAATACTGGTGCACCACCCCGAGATTACCCCTGTGACTCCTGGGGTAATTCCTATTCCTGGGATTCCCCCTGTGGCTCCACTACCCAGCTTGTTGTCATACGCAGTCAACTCAACAGGGTATTTTCTAGAATATCTCATTCATGACACCAATTGTAACACAGGAGCACCAAGCCAGGGAGCTGCCTATGTGTTTGTGATATTCCAAAAAAAACCACCCAGAGGACCAGCAGATGTCGCCATGCCATTTACTACTCACATCACAGGGAGTGCACTGCCCATGGCTGCAGATCAGTGTGAAAGTGACTGCAGTGCGCCCTCAGCTTCGGTGCTACTTACAGGGTAAAGGAGGCAGCAGTGGCAGCAAGGAGGGAGCCCCAGCAGCATGTGAAGGTGCTACAGGGTTGATAAACACAGGGTCCTTACGGAGGCTGGGACTCCTGATACAGGCTGTTTTCCTCACTCATGGCTTCTGGCCAAGCAGCCACCTGTCCCGAGGTGGAGGGGCCATGACTTGAGCCACCGCACAGCAGGGAGCTGGGAGCCAGCTGTGTGGCTGCCTCTCTAGAACACAGACAGCTGCCAGAGCTTCACCTCTTTGCACAGAGAGCTTGTGCTGAAAACCAGGGAGGGTCAGCCACAGACCTCTCCTGTTTCCTGTTGTGTGGTGCGGGCCACCCCAAAGCTAGCACTGTGCTTCCCAGGGGGCTGGTGGGCCTCTGTCCCCAGTCACTGCAGCCAGATAAGGAAGAGGGAGCACTGTCAACTGGCAGCACCACTAAGCACCCTCTGGCAGCAGAGCACATGGGAAGAGGGAAGTGGCTGCAGTCAGAGAGACCTCTACCCACACACTTAAAAAGGTAACTCTGAAGGCCTCATTCCTACAAAGGTTTTCCACAGTCTGCTTGCCTCAAGCCCTTCCTGCAGATTGGGGATGGCCAATACCTAAGATGTGGCTCTGTAGTTTAAAGTTGCCTTCCCAGAGAGAAGAAGTCTTTAGGGGAGAAGCAGCATCTCCTCATTCAAGAGTGGTCAGATGGAGCCAAGGGATGGCCCAGCTGGACCAAAAGACATGAAGCCACCTGAGGCCCAGGTGGTGACCCTCCAAATTCCCAAGGTGATAACGAGCACAGAGCATGACTTCGTTCCTGCTGTTGTTCGTGTCTGAGGTCTAGAGGCAGCCATGATTACAAATGTCTACTGAGGCACAGCCACCCCTCGGAGAGTGAAGGCCATCCCAGGAGGCAAGCTGCCCAGTAGGAAACTGGACCCAAAGGAGTGGGCCTTAAAAATGCAGGAAGTAGCCTAAACTTTGTATAATTATGTGTTCAGTGTCATCTAAAGGTCCAATACGGCAGGGACCTTATCTGTCTGTCACTGTGCCCAGGGCCTATAAGACTGCTTATAGGACAGTCAGCAGCTCTGCAAATTGCTGAATGAATGAACCAACAGACAACAGCAAAGGTATCATCTAATGCACAGTTCTCTATGGGGTGATGCTAATGCCATCGCTGGTTCCTTGGGAGAGGTCAGAATGTCAGTAGGGAGAGACCCAGGGAAGAAAATCCCTGCATGGGTCTGCAAGGGGGGTTAACCAGGTCTGCAAGTAAGATGCCATAAGGAGGTTGTCTAGCTCAAAACTGACAAACTTTTCTGTGTGCACAGAGCACCAAGGGGCCTGATTAGAAGGCAGACTCTGATGCAGCAGGTCAGGAGGGCCTGAGAGTCAGCATTTCTCACAAGCTCCTGCATGATGCTGAGGCTGCTGGACCCCAGACCCCACTTCAGGCAGCAAGACTGCATCGATATTGTTCTCTGGTTTTCCCTTTATTTCAGCCTTGTCTGAATATCCAGCTTAACTCTAGACTGGGGAAGAAAAGGTCAAGTCTCCACTTGGCTCGTGTGAAGGGAAAGCATTTTGACCCCCTTTCTACTCTCACCCCGTCTGGAGTAACACGCTCAGCAGTAGCTGCAAAGGACGGAGCAAGCAATAGCCTCTTACTTCCCCTTGACAGTGGTTCCTCTCACATCACATGTGTTATATCTAGTCCCCAAGGCAAGGCTACTGCCCATAATTCTCACACACCTACACTCAAGATCCCTCTACTCTTCCTGGGGTCTTCTCCATGGGTTAGAAATATCACAGAGAGCTTCTGAGAAGGCCTTCAGCAAGGCCGGAGGTCATCTCCTGGGAAGGCTGCTATGGGCCGTGGTCAAGTCTGGGTGCCAGCAAGAGGACTCATGCCTGAAGCTGCCACACTCTGATTGGGAAGAAGCCACGCGACTGTCCTGAGCTGCCTCTTGGAATGTGGCAGTCTCACATCTCGCCGACCCTCCTAGGAACCCATGCAAAACAAAGTATGCTGAAAACTGTCACATGTTCTTAAAGAAGACATTACTGTTCTTTCTAAGCTGCTCGTGAAGATGGTGGTAACTCCCTCTTATCCTAGCTAAGAAAGGCAACCCTCTTCCACAACCCAAGTTGTTGCTACATGGCGGCCACTGTGACTTGATTGCTAGGAATACTTTCACCTGTTACTATTAGACTGCCTTCAAGCCTGCCAAGCCCTGTCACACTGGAGTCACCTTTTGTCACAGCAATTACTCGGTTGGGGAGGGGCTGCATTATCCTGTTTTTATAGAAAAGAATGTACGCTGTGAGTTGTGGGACCACCAATAAAGCAAACCTCCTGAAATCTACCCCCAAGGAACTCCACAGCCCCTGCCTACCTTTTCCTACCCTTTGAATAAAAAGCTGTGTCTGTATCCAGGTGGCCTGGCACACTCATTCTCTTACATGGGTTTTAGGAGTACCTACCTGCAGGACAGTGGTGAGGATTCAGTGAATTACCATAGGCTACAGTGCCTGCAAAGTACTGATCCAGGAAGAAATGTGAGTGAGGAGAAGGCTGGGCACTGGCACAGCCCGGCCTACAAATGAGGCTGAGGAGGTTAGGGAATGAGGCTACAGGCCTCAGGGAGAGACGGACCACTGGTGTGCTGTTGGCAAGACCCTAGGAAGCAGGTTAGCACAGCATGTCTGTGGAGCCCATGGGCCTTCCATCCATATTGGGGACCAAGTGCCAGAGGTGCGGTGATGGGGGCTGGGGTGTGGGTCTGGAGTGCATGTGCCTCTAAGAGCTTCTGGGGTGGCACTGGGGGTGCTGTAGCCCTGCAAGTTCCCATGGCCCCTTTGCTCGAACCACACTTCACATGGAACTGAGAGCAAAAGCCTCACTTTTTGTCTTCTCCACATGAGCCGTGGAGGAACAGTTTATTTCCAAATAAGCAAGGCTTTTCTTTACCCCTTGGTTAGTTGTTTTAGGTACGACTGAGGTGCATGTTAAAGTATGGTGCCATTTTTTAACTTTTTACCTTGAAATAATAAACTTACAGAGAAATTGCAAGTATTTGTTATTATTTTGCCAAATATGGTGTCTTTTGGCCACCAGTTGCCCTCTCCTGGGCCCAGAAGGATGTGTTTCCATCTGCTTAAACCTCTCGTGAGTTGTAAGGCTCTGCTCAGAGCCTGCGATCCAGTGGCAGACAACCTGGCACGTTCATGTTGGGAGAAAGGAAAGTGCATGAGGACAGGGGCACCTCTGTTTCTCTTTCCCCTCCCTAGGCCTAGACCAGGGCCTCTCTTTCATGAACAAACAGGTCTTTATCCAGAATGAGAGGAAAGGATGGGTCCTGTGGCTTCACGGGCAGCTCATTAGAACCTAAGTCGCCTAGGTGCTATGACAACCAGGTCTCTCCTTTATACAGATCTTTCTCCTGAACTCAACTCATACAGTCTGCCTTCTCTTGGAGATTCTCCAGGGCCCTGAATGTGTCCACTATCTCCACATCTCCTACCTGCCTCTGCTTTCTGCTCAGTAGCAGCCTCAGATGTACCCAACAGCCTCATGGAGACCTGGGCCAGCTTCTGTGCTCTGTCGTCGCTGACACTATCACCTCCTAACAGGTTTCCACGTGCTTTCTTCCCTGAGCAGTGGTTTTCAGATTACAAATCATGTCCCAATAATGGGTCATGAAACCAATTTCGTGTGCTGCAACTACCACCATTTTTAATGGAATAAAAATAAAAGGACAGAATAGGTCATAGTATATTTCATGCAGTAAGTCTAAATGTTGTTTCATTTAACTTTTTTCTCAGTTACCTTGGTAATACATGTGTGCTAGGTCACATTAGGATATTTATTTCTTCTGTGTGTCTCCCCTTCTTTCACTGCAGTAGAGAGTCGGTCCCTGCCCCTCTTTGCTCCAACACACAGCTTCTGCACGAGACCCATTGCAATTTCTCAGCTTTGTCTGGCCTTATGCTCAGTCCTCCAGTCCAGCCCACAGCCCCCTGTCCCACACACCTAAGCATTTTGTAATTCCAGCCCTCAAACTGTAGGTGACCATCTGGCTCCCCTCAGTTTCAGATCACCTGGAGCTGGACCTCCTTCTTGTGAGCCCCATGCCAGCCCAGAAGTGGGCTAGACTGCAGATGCTTCGTATTTTTCAATGAATGTAAGCAAACACTATATCTCAATTCCAGGCCTCTAAGGTTAACAAACCACAAGCCTGCTGACAGCCACCCCCTGTAAGTTACCATGAGTCTTTGTGCCCAACGCCTGCCTCACCCCAGAGCAAGTTTTGTCAGATGCTTATCTATGCTGCTGACATGAAGCCCCTGGAGAGATTTCTTGATGGATGCCCAACTTCATATTTTAGACCCGAGTATTTTTCCAACTTTTTCTTGATTGATTCTTACTTCCCATAGCTTGTGAGAGAAGCTTCACATGTTAGGAAATGCAGAAACTTTACACATTTGGAAGAAAACTCTGCTTTGCTTTTCTTTCCTAGTTCTGGAGTTAGAAAGGGCCGGAAGGTGGAGGACAGGGGGTAGCGGGAAGACATGGCCTTGGCAGGGCTCAGCTCAGGCAAATCCGCATGGTGCCTGCAGTAACACCAACAGCACTGGAGGGCTTGGAACCCAACACCAATGGCTGTTCCCAGAGCACCATCTCCAGGCCTGTATCCAGAGATCAGACTGCCTGATGTTGGCCAAAGACTTGCCATTACAGGATGTTGTTACAGGAAAACCTCGTGCCAGAAATGCCCAGGCTGGGACTGAGAAGGTGGTAACAGAGGAGAGGCCAGGTATTAGTTGGGGAATCCTCCTGTCTCCCTTTCTCATAAGAGGTGGGCATTCTTGTTATGCCCACCTTACCAAGCCACCAAGAAACGACATAACTTGCCCAAGCCAAATGTGATTCATTCAGCTCTTGCTTTTAATCAGTATACTTTTGTTCCCTATTTGGTTAACAGCAGGTCCAGGATTCCCTGGCTGAGGTCAAAGGATGGCATAGAAACAAAACACACCCGTCATTCCAGTGGCATATACCTCACTAAATGGGCCTGTAGTTCAAGCCCGTACTCCCCACTGAGCCTGATGCAGAGCTAACAAACAGTAGTGAGAATCAAGTGGGGGCAGTGCCTGGACAGGGCTCAGAGTTCCAATAGTCATAAGCTGTTGTTGTTTTTATTGTCGTATTGTTATTTTAGGTGGAAATGGTGTTGAGAAAGAAATGGCAACAAGGCAGAGAAGGAAAGAGAGAGAGGCAGTGAGAGGAAGGAGAGGCAGTCAACTAGGACTGGGTGGTCAGAGCTCAGCCACAGGCTCTCTATGTTGCCATGACAGCAGCCACGGTCATGAGACCGTAAGAGGTTCCCTGGCAGTGTGTTTACAGATGGTGGCTGGATTCATATGCGGGCCGCACCGCAGATCCCTGAACAGACCATTCACCAATCAGTCAATTCCACAAAGTTAACAGTACCCTTGTACATTAGACTACGGGAAGAGAGTCTGTGGTCCCCTCACACCCATTTCCCCTTTACCCTCATGGTTAGGGAGGGCACAGAACTGGTGTCAGGATGCTGAACACCTGCTCAGCTCCTCCCACTCTGATCTCTGCAGCTGGTGAGCAGCAACCGGGCACTGCACTGCCCTGCCCTGCACAGGGGTTTGGGGGTTTCCAAAGCCAAAACAACCAGAAGGGGATGACTAGGAGTAACCCACCAGCTTGCTGGACTCCTTCCTGAGGGATAACTGTATTCTTTGAAGGCCCATCAGACCTCAGGAATGAAATCCTAGAGAGGGCTGCCCTCAGCTTCCTTCCCTGACCTGACTTGCCTTCTTGGAGAATTGGTAATAATAGCAATGCATCCAAGCCACAAACTTTTTGTTTGGCTTTGAGTATTTATTTGTTTTTCTTTCCTGTCTCCTTCCATTAGCCTGGGAACATCTTTTAAAAAAACCTTTCAATGAGTGCTCCTGGTTGACACTGAGGCCAGCCCTTCCACGTTTGCAGGGAAGCCCTCCCAGGGACAGCTATAATTAGAAGTCAATTAAGTTAGAACCCCATGTGATGTTCTTGGAAGTCCTTCAAGCATCAGCTTGCCTTGGGAGAGCCTCTGGCCTGACTCAGTGGAAACCTGTCTCTGCTACCCACTGTCCTAAAGGAAAGGCCAGGTTGGCATTGAGTTCCCCCAGAGTGCAAGGGAACCTGGGCTCTAAGCTCCCTTTTGGCCTTCGTTTGCACCCTACCCTATTGACCTGGTGAGACAGCAGGTCAGGCCTCCCTCAGCTTCCCACTCTACCTACCCCAGCTTGCTCACTGCTAGAAGGAAAGCACACAGGATTTCACCATGGTGTGTCTGGGTGCTCAAATCTCACCTTCATCCATTTAGTGTCTTTCAAAAGTAGATGTGGTGCCCTAGCTGGTGTCACTCAGGAGATTGAGCACAGGCTGTGAACCAAAGGGCTGCTGGGTCGATTCTCAATCAGGACACATGCCTGGGTTGTGGGCCAGATCCCCAGCGGGAGGCATGCGACAGGCAACCATACATTGATGTTTCTCTCCCTCTTTCTCCCTCCCTTCCCGTCTATAAATAAATAAATAAATAAATAAATAAATAAATAAATAAATAAATAAATAAAATCTAAATGTGGTGCTGAATTGCAAGACAGTATGCTGGAAAGCAGTAAAGGGCAGGTTTTTTTTTTTTTTAATTTCTTCAAGACATTCCTGAAACCTCACTCCTTCTCAAAGGCCACCTGATGTTACTTACTCATTAGGTGACAGACTACAGTCCAAGGTAATAGTGCCAATAGGAGAAAGATCCTGGGAAAGATGCAGACTCTCTGGGACATTCTTCTCCTGCCTGTCCTCTGAACAGAGATGCACTTCTTCCCCCCAAAAAGTCTTTATTCTCCTTTTTCCTGATCATAAAGTTCATATGTACTCTTCTAAATATTTCTGATGATAGGATCTGTATAAAAATGGAATTTTTCCTCATACCTTCCCTCAATCCTTATTCACCCCCACAATTTCATCACTTCCAAAAAATCTTTGCTGAAAATGCAGTGTATGTCACTCCAGACATGCTTCTGTGTATACAGAAACTTTTACAAATACAAATGTGGACAGTCTGTGTGATTTCTTCCTGTCTTGACCTGCACAGTGTTCCACTAGATTTTCTGTTAGTTGTAGTGATAAGTAAGCAGGATAGCTAAAGCTTGATTCTATCAGGCCTCTTCTTAGGGAAATATGGGTGCTTGTTGCTCCTGCAGGAGGCAGGAGTGAGGGGGTGGAGGTAAGGGGTTGGTCTGGCTTCCTGGAGTTGAGGGGAGCCAGGGCCACATGCTCCCTGGAAGGGAGGTTGAAGCTGAGAGGCAGGTAGACTCAAAGCTCTTCAGATTTGTCCCTCCCTGATCTCTTGCTGTACATTAATGTAAGGTGCTTCTGCTAAATATGTATTCTCTCCTCCCTCCCCCAAATCTTACTGAGCAAGGTGCTAAATCTTAGGAGAGGGGGCGAGTTAGAAAAGAAGATCTGCTGTGTCTGTTCACTCAAGAAGTCGACTTGTCCTCAGCACCAGCTCACCCGGCCACTCCCTTAACAGGCCCCCGATTTTTCTACTCCTGCCCGTTCCCCAACTCCTGACTTGCACAGTCCTCCCCCTTTCTCAAACTTAACTTCCTATTTCCAATAAATAATCTTTTGGCTGCTTTTCTCCCTAATGCCTTTAGGATATTGTAATGTAAAGATAAAGTTCAGGTCTTTTCTCCTTAAAACAAACAAACAAAAAGACTGGATTTCCCATTTATCAGTTTCCTGCTTTGTGTTCCCATGTAGTTATTTTGGGGTGGTATTTGGGGACAATGATGGCTCACCAAGAACAAGAGCATTCACAGGTGACTCATGGTCTGAGTCAGTGGTTGATTCTGAAGGCTCCTCACATAACTCAGCATGCTGTTTTGTCACCAATTCATCCCCTCTCTCAAAGCAAGATAACAACGAACCAGCATGTGCCGAGCCACTGGGGAATTTAGGTGCTCACATGAGCATACTCTCTTTGTGTAGCCAGGCTCCCAAGTAAAATTGCTTTGACTTGGAAATATGTCTCACATTCTGAAAGTGGAAAGGTGAAAAATAACACCTTCTCCTTCAAAGCACTGCATTAATTTAGTGGTTGGAGGACAGCATTTGAATGCCTGAGCTATAGCCATCCTCTGTCTGTTAGCTGTGCAGCCTTAAGCAAGTCACTAACATCTCTGACTTCAATCATCTCAACTCTATAGTTCAGTGGTTGGACTGATAAATTTTCCCAATCACTTTGACGGATGACCCATTCTTCATAGAGGGAGGGAAGACGTTACAGAGGAGCTCGGAGAATAGAAAGTAGGGTGGGAGAAGGCACTATCTCCAGGTCTCCCCTGGAGTCAGGGGATCAACACTAGCCTAGAGCACACATACCAGAGTACTTCAGACTCTCCCAGCAGATGGAACAATTGGTCATTGCCCAGCTTCAGCTGTGGCCTAGAATGTGCTCTGGTCCCTCCTCTCTGGAGCTCTTTCCTAGGGATGGGGTGATGCTGGGAGGACAGTGCTGGAGTGAGTCAGTCCAAGGGACATGGGGCTCAGTTTAAATCTGCCTTTTTTTTTAGAGCATATCCGTTCCTCCCTCTGCTTGCTGGGAGGTCCTTCAGACCCAGGAGGATACAAGGAAGGCAGCCAGACACAGGGTAGGGACAGGGCCATGGCCTGTCAGCCCTGGAGCTGCCTCAGGTCCTGCAGGCTACTGCTATTGATGAAGTGTGTCTTTAAGGTGAACCTGTGGGAGAGGATGGCCCACGTGGGAGACTACAAGCAGATGCCCTGGCTCCCTGTCCTAATGGTAAGTCATAGCACCTGCGCTGCCCACACTGTACCTTTGGCCCAGAGAGTACCCATGGTGGCCCTGGTGGAGATTCCAGTGCGAGCTCCCATCCTATCTGTGTCCTTCACCAGGCACACTGCTTGGGGCAGGCTCCTTGGCTTCTTGAGCCTCAGTTTACCTGGCTGTAAAATGAGAACAGGAATAATAGCACCTTCTTCACTGAGTTCTGAGGATGCAAAAAGATAATGCCTGCAATGCCCTGAATAGTTCCTGGGTTCAAATTAAACTTCCCTGGTTGGTGGCTCCCTTTATAGGGTTTCATGGATAGAAATGTCCCAAAATGCTTATTTGCATTGTGATATACACAACCAAGCCTGTGTGATGAGCCACACCTGTGGGCCACACAGATGGGAAAGACCCAGGCCTTCACCACAGGCCTCCTCCTAAGGCAGGGAGAGGCACCATGTGACTGAAAGACCTGCTGTTCCAGAGGCTGGAGGAAGGAGTTGCCTCACCCATGACTTTGGAAAGAATGAAAGAAAGATTTCTTAGGTGAAGATACTTTAGATCAGGCCTTGAAGATTGGATGGATGGGGAAAGGGGAGGCAGGAATGAGACCAGACTGTGCAGGCAAGTTTGCCTGCCCAGTTTATTAGCTAAAGTTTCTAGAGATGGGGCACCAAATAAGTGCTGACTGAGTGGGGCTCCCACCATCAGGCTCCCCCCTCACCCAGGCTTGGGGCTGTCTGGCCATTAGCCCCAAGTAACTGTGTGTGTCTTTAAGAACATGTGGAACTCAAACAAACCACCCCTATCTTTGGCAGGTATCTCTGATGTGCTCTGCCAGAGCAGAATACTCCAACTGCGGTGAGAATGAGTACTACAACCAGACCACGGGGTTGTGCCATGAGTGTCCCCAGTGTGGGCCTGGGGAGGAGCCATACCTGGTAAGGCCCCCATCCTAGCCAACAGACTACAATCCCCTTCCCCTGCCAAGGTCTGGTGAGCTCTCCCTCCCTCACAGGTGTTGTCACCCTACCTTGTGTTGCTCTACGTGTAATCCCTAAGCTAAGTCAGTGCACAGTGCATCTGATGTGCCCAGTGTGTCTGACATGCCCAAAGACTGCAAGTTTTGTCATGGCAGGCACAACCACTATACTCACCTGTGTCCTCTGTCCTCTTCCTTGGCCACCAGTCCTGTGGCTATGGCACCAAAGATGAGGACTATGGCTGCATCCCTTGCCCAGCAGAGAAGTTCTCCAAAGGAGGCTACCAGATATGCAGGCGCCACAAAGACTGCGAAGGCTTCTTCCGGGCCACCGTGTTGATGCCAGGAGACATGGAGAATGATGCTGAGTGTGGGCCTTGTCTCCCTGGGTAAGCACGTGGTGCTGCAAGCCACACCCCTGGACACGTCCTGGAGAAAGCCCTTAGTATCTAATTGGTGGGGACCCCTGGGAACTTGAGTACCTCAGCCCCGAAGTGTAGTGTCATTCCTGCTGTCCCCTTCTACAAGGGGCAGCTTGGTAGAGAGGAGGGCACATCCTTGGAATAAGGAAACATGACATCAAGGATGATAAGTTCTGCCACTTTCACAAACAGGCAGCCAACCCAACATGAGCTTCTGTGTCCTTTAAGTGAACGTCAGTCATAGTAATATCTCCTGGTTACCTAAACCAGACAAATTTGTTGACTACACAATGAGGTAATACATGGGGAATGCTTTGGAGAAAAAATGAAAATTATGTACAAATGTATTATTTTTAGAATTTTTAGTGTACTGGGAAAAACTGAGGGTAAAGACACTGATAGTATTATTTGTCATATGGTGCCTATAATTTCACCACAATAATGTTATGTATAAAAATCTTCTCAATAAAGTAAAATGCAAATGCAATTAGCCTGAAAGATATAAAGATAGAATCTTTCCTTATACAGGCAGGACACATTAGCAAGTTCTGCTTAAGATAAGGAAAGTACAACCTAAACACCCAGTAAACACCATACTTCTGAAGTTGCTGCTGCCTCCCTCTAGTGGCCATACAACATAATGCCTGCAAGGGCTACACAGCAACCAAAAGCCACGGTGAAGGTGAAAGGGTGATGGAGGTGGTAGAGGTGGTGCCGGTGATGATGATGGAGGCAGTGGTGGTGGAGGTGATGGTGTTGGTCATGGTGACAGCAGCATTTCAAATAGTGCACTGCACTTTACAACCTGCTTGTGTACCTGTCATCTCACTGTATTGAATTGAGAGGAGGAAGAAAATAAGAATATATGCAAATGAGAACACGGGGCATTAGTCTATAAGAAAAAGGAAGAACAAAAGAGGCAGAAAGTCCCACCAATATAAGAACAGGTTGAAAGTGAATAACTTTAAAATAAGAAGATATTTTATTTTAATATTTTATTTACTTATTTTTAGAGAGAGGGGAAGGGAAGAAGAAAAAGAGGGAGAGAAACATCAATGTGTGGTTGCCTCTCACATGCCCCCTACTAGGGGCCCAACCTGGCCCTCAACCCAGGCATGTGCCCTGACTGGGAATCAAATCGGCTACCCTTTGGTTTGCAGGCCAGTGCTCATTCCACTGAGCCACACCAGCCAGGGCTAAAATGAGAAGATATTTTAAACTCGCAGAAATTAACCTTAGTTCAAATTTGTTACTGCGAAGCATCCATTCCCATGGTTTCCAGCACCATCTCTCTGCTGGTGATTTGCCCCCTACCTCCAGTCTCCCTAGCTTTCTGTCTTTAGTTCAGAGCACCTTCTGAACTACAGACCTACATATCCAATATCTGAGGTTCAACCCCATGTCAATTTCCTTGACACAATGTATGATTCAAACATATTTTTCAAATGAATAAAGAAAGTAGGGAAACCTTATTGCAGAATCTTATTTTTCGATATGTACCAAAAAAAAGGTAGCTATATCCAGGGAAGATATTAAACTATTCTCTTAGAAAATATGAGTAAATAAAAATTCCCTAGCTTAGTGCTCTTTAATTTAGTTGTTGCGGTTATCGTGTTGTGGGAGATCCACAAGAAGAAGAAGCAGAATCAATGCATCCCTACTCAATGGTACAAACGTCTGTCTGGTACAAAGGGACTGCTCTGAGCACAGTGAACCTGAATGAGAGAAATTTAGTAGGATCTTGAATTTAGATGGCTAGAATCAGTCTCTGATGCCTTATACAATTCATGGAACTTTATCTTGATTGTTTTTTATTGGTACAGATACATAATTCATGAAAGAAATGCAGTTTCATAGATTAACTATAGATATGCTGAGAAAAAGCATGTTCCCCTTGCCATGCTCAGCTTGGAAAGAAAATAACCCCTTTCACAAAATCTCAGCTTATTTTGAGAGCCTGTCAGTGTGAGAATTGGACCTGACATTCACAACCTAGCATAACAGCTCCTGCACTTATTTTAACCTTTGAATTAAGAGTCTGCTAGGTAGGTACTAGTGAGACAAAGAGGAAAGACCTGGTGCCTCTCTTTTCAGTGGAGGAGAGAGACAAGAATCAGTGACCACTGTGTGGTAGGCACCCACAATATTCTAGACGTCAAGAAGGGGCCATTACTCTGTGGCTGGAGTCAAGAGGGGTCTTAGAAGACTTCTCAGGGTGATACTGGGATGGCTCAGAAGTGGAACGGAGCTCTCCAAGTGGAAATGCTCCAGCCAAAGCCCCAAGGGGAGAGGAATCTGAGGACGTGGAGCTATGAATCCCTGTGGCCAAGCAGAAGGTACATGCAGCTGGGTGTGGAGAAACTAGTGAGGGAGAGGACTCTAGAAAATGATGCTGAGGACTCAAGTCTTCAGCTTAATGCTGATGGAGGTCATTATGTAGACACCTAAGCTTGTGTAGAACATAATCAGGCTGTACCTTAGAATGACCCTCTTGGCAGCAGTGAAGATAAAGTGTTGATTAAGGAAGAGACAGGAGCCTGGATAACAGGGATAAGGTGGGAAGTTGTGAAGACTAGGGCAAGGTGGAAGCATTGGAAGTTGAAGGGAGAGGAGAAATTCAAGATCTTGTTGGAAGATAGCAGAGACTGAAGTTTCAGACTGAGTGTGTGTGGGATTTGGGGAAAGAGATTGTGAAGAGGATTCTCAGATGTCTGCCTTGGCCAGCTTTGTGGATAGTGATGCGATTTGCTAGAATACAAAAGGAAGAAGAATTTTGGTGGGGAGGTGGAAGAAAGATGGAGGAGGCATGTGTGGACTCTGAGGTTGTTGTGACATCCAGACCAATGTATCGAACACATAGGTGGATAAACAGGTTGGATATGGAAGTCACCTACCTATCAATGGTGTGGCAGAGACTGGTCTGAATAAGATCTCCCAGTAAGGCAGCTCCATGGAGGAGGAAGAGAAAGGGTGCAAGATGGACCCTGGTCCATCAGCATTGCTGACTCTGACCCAACCCACGTTTCAGACCCATGTGTGCATGCACAATGGTCTGTGATACTCAGCTATGTTTTATTCCAGATGACCTCAAAGAGACAGTGAATATACACTTGGAGTAGCCTGTTTCCTTCTTACTTAGACCCACAGAGACATTCTAGCCAGGAAGAACAAGCCATGGGACCAACACAATAAATGACCTATCCCATGGACAGGTGCTAGCTCAGCCACTAGAAAGGCTATTCAATGGCAATGAAGACAATTTGCTTGGTCCCAACACTTTTACCAGAAAGATGTTTGACAATGGAATGGTCATGAGCTCCCTGCCTCTAGAAGGCTTCAACACATAAGGACAACCATCAGTAGGATTAGTGGGGAGGCTGGCATCTGTACTCTTAAAAGGGCCTTTCCAGCTCTGAAATCTTACGTAACTCCCTGCTCCAGGAGAACAATGATCTGCTTCTTTCACATTATGTCTTCAGCACCCAGGACAAGGCGAGGCCCAGAGTGGTATTGTGCAGGAGACACATCTCAGCACACATCTCAGTGCACCCTCTCATTTCTCCATTGATGTGAAAATGTATAGTCAGTTTCCAGTTTGGCTCTGTGCTGTGATATGACTTGAAATAAATCACTCCCAAACTCAAGGCCACGGAAATAGAAGGCCCCTACTTTATCTCCAGTCCCCAACCTCCTCATACTAGCTCTAATAAGCAGAATGGTTGATCAGGGTAGGGCCACAATGGCCTCCCACTTCCTATTACATGCCCTAGGTTTGGAGAACAAAATAAAGCTCTCATGGTATGTCACACAGAAGGATTACAAGGAGTTTTGGCAAGTTGGTGATATCAGCTCCATGAAGGGTTTTTTCCATTCCCAAATCCCTGTGGTCCCCAGGCTGCGGATACAGACTGCCTCCCATTTGTCTTCCTGACACCACAGGTTGTCTTGGCCGGCTGCACCCTTGTGGTTTGGCAAGCACTCTCTTCTTATTCTTTGCCATCTCTGCTGTGTATTGGTACATGGCTGAGACACTGGCTGAACAATGAGCAGTAGTACATGGGGCTTTCCTGTTGAGAAAGGCTTATGTGGGAGGGCCAGGGAACAAAATATGAGAAGAGGATGAAAGAAGACATGAAATTTCATAACCTTCCCCAGGGCATCATGTGACCCATTGGAGATGCTCCTGCTGGTTGGCTGCTACATCCTGTTCATTCCCTGCAGACAGGGCATTTGAGGATGGTTGGAGGACAGGGGCAGAGAATGCAGAGGTAGCTTCTACATCCTGACAGTGTAGTGGGCAGACAGAGCGTCAAAGAGCTCAGCAGCGTCCAATACAAACTTAGGAACCCTGAGAAAAAGGAATCTTTGAAGAAAATCTACATACATAGAAGATTCCAGAGGTCACATTTAAACTGTGTCTTGTCTTGGGTTACTTACTTTAATCAACCCTGGAAGAAAAGCTGAAAGAAAAAAAGATCTAAGGAAAAGACAAAATGGAGATCAAAGATTAGAAAATTTGACGTTTACGGCAAAACAAAGGGACTTGATACTCTTTAGTAGGGCACAGCTTCCTAAACGAACACCCAGCTTCAAGTTGCTAGAAGAGGCTAAACAATTGCTTTCCACTCCTGCCAACAGGGAATGAGAGTGATGAGGGTGAACTAAACCATGAGGAGGTGAGGTTAGTCCTAAAAACCTAATGTTTAAAAATGTTCTGTGCAATATGTGCTAGGAAATGTGTGACATATTTAACACTCATGATTTCATAACAGCCTCCAGGAGCCAACATTTTTTTTTAAATTGTAGCCACTCAATATTGGTTCTTCAACTAATTTATTTAATATGTTTCGTGGCTTGGTGCAGACACATAGTCAGGACAGGAGATGCAGCTGCAGCCATCAGAGCCTTGTGGAAATCAGAGAGAGATGCCCACTCAGCCTGCCCAAGAAGATGCCTCCGTGCCCAGAAAAGGGAGCTGACTGATCCCGGGGTCCCGGGGTACAGCCCCCAGTGGTGCCCCCTGGGACCCACTGGGGGCCAAGTTCTAAGCCCAAGTGCTCTACACCCACCCAGGTAGCTCTGGATCTTCATCCAAATGGAGTTCGGCACCAAGGGACTAACCAGGATGAGCTTAACTGTGGTTCTGCTTTTTGAAAGAGCAGAAAAATGTGCAAAATGCCCTTGGATCTTCTCTCAGTCTCAACACTTTAAACTCCCATAGAGGAAAATTTGCTTTTTGCTTTCTCATTTACTTCTTTTCCAGTCAGTACTTGCCTAGAACCTTCCCTCCTCAGTACCTGGCACAAGGTACTACTGGGAATGCAGGTATGAAGAAGGCTGGCCCTGAGGGACTCCCAGGTCAGGAACAGACAGTCATAATCTGGGTGAGGAAAATGCAGTTGGAGGTGGATGTAAGAAGAGGAGCAAATAATAGTAGTGTCCACAAAAGGTCTCTGCTATCAATGTAATGCCAACAGTAGTCCTCAACTTGGGGTACGGTAAAAAGAGGAATTCTATTCAGGTAAACAGTTTGCAAAACCAGGAGAAGCAGCCTCAAGTGGAAACTGAAGGTGTGCTCCATCAAGATAAAGGGGAGGCCAGTTTTTGTAGAAAAAGTCCCCATCACAATCCCTGGTTGACACATTTTTATGCAAATGAGATATCCAAATTTGCGCTGTCTGGTCCAAATAACACTGCTGATTGGACAGCTTCATGTGTTCTGATTGGTTGTTATGGAGCAGCTCTGACTGGTTAGTAAAGATGCAAATGAAGTTATAGCTGCATAGTTTCAATTGAATGGGGCAGGTTTCAGCCCAGTAGTCAAAATACAATACCAGGAACTCCATTCCTGGTTGGAATGGAAAGGGTTGACTCAATCTGCAGGATTACAGTGCAAGAAGCCAAAGATTCAATTTTCAACTTTTCCCTGAAATGCAGAGTGAGAGGCCTCTGTCAACAATGGCTGCTAAACTCTGGTTATGAATTTTTGCCAAGTTAACCACGAGGAGTTCCTCTTGGCAGATATATTCCTTCTTGGGGTTCACACTGGGTCTGGATGTCAGAAACGTGCAGGAGAACTGACCTGGAGCCTGTCATCCTCATGAGGCCACATGCAGACATATACCCACTCCTGGGAGCAGAAGCACTATGGCCCCAGTGTGGCTTCCTGCTTCCTGAACACAGATGTCTTCTGGAGGGTGACAGAATATGTGCTTGACAGAGGCTTTTTACAGAAGGCTTAATTGTGAAACTGGCTGTTGTGGCTTCTGAGAGATGTTTTGAGATTGGTTAATTAATGTTTATAAGACACACAGGAATCTGAGGATAAAAGGCTCTGATGAAGAGCAGGTAATTATGATCATAACGTTACTGGTAATGGTCCAGTTCATGGCAGCTGGAGTCCGAAGACTCTCCAGCACTCCGGCACCATGCTACCACTTACTGCTTCCAGCAGCCAGGGTTATACACAACTAATACAAAAAAAATTTAAAAACGACCATGGAAAAATTCAACAGCGGAGAGGGATTTTCATTTTTTGAAATTGTAGTAAGGGAGAACATTCAGCTCCTTTTTTTAGGAGTATGTATAAAGGACACATGGACAAAACCAAAGAGGGATAAGATCAAGGGTGGGAAGTGGGGATGGCTGGGGTTGGGGGGAGTGGGGTGGGTAAAATGGAGACAACTGTATTGAACAGCAATAAAAATAAATAAATAAAAAGAAAAAAATTAAAAAATGATTTCTAACAATGCAACAGATGGCTCCATGATCATCGCGGAATATATGTTTATGGAAAACAAATACACACCAAGAAAAGTGCCAAAGCCTGCAGGTGGCAAGGAGCCTAAGTTGCAAGGCCTGGAGGGGAAGTCCAGGAGGTAGAGGTACAGGAGATGGCATGGCCTGCATAGAACTTCGACCCATGGTGGCAGAGCTCTGTGGGTAGGGTGTTCCGAGAGTCAGCATGGTCATGGGGCTGGCACGTTGACATGAGGAAGCTTGAAAGACATAACAGAACATCAGTGAGGGGTAAAAGACTTCAGAGTCTTACTGTAAAGGGTTTGTCCATTTCTTTAAGTGTGTGCAACCCCAGCATGAATGTATATGGGTGCCTTTTGTTCAGTGCTTCCTGAGGAGAAAACAAATAAATTTCAGTTATCACTTTGTTGTACTTTAGGCTATCTCTAAAGCTCTCTGCAGTGACCTCTCTAGACATTACTGTAGCCGTGTTTTGCTGGCCAGCGCCATTCACTGTTGGTCAGCAAGTACTCACTGGGAGGTCCCAGTGTCACAGGCATAGACACATCTGCCAGTAAGTCCACCAAGCTACAGGCTCTGCTGAGGGGGTGATCCTCCTTCAAAGATGCCTGGGTCCCTGGTTGGCAAGACACCCAAAGTGCTAAGCAGGGCATACACAGGGTGGATGTGCAGATACTTCATGTGGATGATGTTGATGAAAATGGTGATCACATGTACATGCTAAACAAATTCATCAGTGAAAGGAATCAAAAAGGGGAGGAGATTTTTTAAATACCCAAAATGGCTCAATATTGGGGAAAAATTCTATTTTAAGACAAGCTGAAAACCCCTCAGAGATCAAAATGGAGTGAAGGCTCAGCAGGGCTCCTGATTCCCAGGTGTTTGTCTCAGCCCAACTTGGGTGATGGCTGTGGTCATGGGTATGCCAAGTGCTCAGTACTTGCTCGTGGTAGTGCCCAACTCACCTGCCTGCTTTGTCTTGTTTTTCCCTCCTGTAGCTACTACATATTGGAAAACAGACCCAGGAACATCTACGGCATGGTCTGCTATTCCTGCCTCCTCGCACCTCCCAATACCAAGGAATGTGAGTGCACTTTGTTCCGTCAGAACAGCACTTGTTCAGTATTGATGTCTTGCATTGTGCCATGTGGTAGGCAGAGACCGATCCTGGCAAATAGGCAAGTTAAACACAGTGAAGGCATAAAGCAATCATAGACATCAAGTCTATGAAGGAGGTTTGCTGTGTCTGAACCATGAGTCAGAAACTTCGGTCACTCACCTTGGACAGGTGACTTTGAACAAGTTTCAAAAACTCTATGAGCCTCAGTTTTCTCATTTGTAATTTGGTAGTATTAAAATCTGAATTAACCGTAGCATGCAATTCTTGGATAAGACAATGAGATCACAGACACCAAGGTATTTTGCAAAGTACTACAAAGCTCTAGACAACTGTTAGTTCTCATACATTTTTTAAAAATAAAAGATGGCCTCCCAGATGAGGCCAGGAGAAGTATAAGAAGTGATCCCAATTAATGAAATAGACACAAGGAAGCATATGTCAACAATGAGTCTAACAAGTTTAGAATCTCACCTTGGGCTATTTCTTTTCTATTAGTTTGGTTTGACTTTCATGGGCATGTTTATGAGGAAGGGCCAAGAACCTCTGCTCCGAGAATGTGTTGTGTGGTCTCTTGCATCTGTGGCCTTAAGAGACACGATTGAAGGAGGGATGGGTGGGCATCTGGAATGAAACAGAGAGTCTGGTCTCCAGACTGCTCTACTCCCACTCCAGGCCAGAAGAGGTGCCCATCCTGGAGCCCTGCCTCTCTTGGGTCTCTATGAGTCCCTGCCCATCCCATTTTCTCAACATGTACCTAGGAGGAAGGGAAGGAGATCAAGAAGAGGAAGCACTAGCTCCCCTCACCTTAGGTTCAGCTGGAAGAGGTATTCTGTGTGGTGGGGCAGAGGCTCTTCCCTCCCTTCCAAACTGCTTAAGTAGAAAAGCCTGGCAATGATGAACTTGCATGTCTTTGAAGCTGAGCATTCCTGCCCAGCATGATGATTAATTCACGGATTAGAGGAAGTCCAAGGGCTGCCATTGCTGATAAGTCTTCTGCTGGAAAATCTAAACCGACTCTGTACCACATAGTTCTGGGACAGACCCTCAACTGGGAAGGTGTCAGACAGTCACCACCCATTTACAAAGGCTCTTTGCCTGCGGAACCAACAAACAAGCAGTTCTTCCCCATGGACTCTTGTTTGAAAACTCACACACAGTGTGTCCTTCTCAAGACCTGGAGCCTGCAAAGCACCTTAGTCCTGGAGACTGAAAATAAGTTCATCCCCCTCCAAAGCCCCAGTCTTAACTGAGTCTATTGTTTAACTGAAAACCAGCATCCAGTAGGTCCTCCTAGTGGTTCTAAGAACCCAGCCCTGAAGGAGGCCAGCAAAGAAAATGGAGGCTCTGTTTGCCCATCTGGGAAACGGGAGAGACAACCAGATAGGCTGTGTAGGGTAACATGGTAAATGGAACCCTGTCTGGGTCATGGTCTCAGGTGTGAACATGAAAGTTACTTTCTCCACCACTGGGGTCTCCACTTCCACCTGCACAGGACTCCTGCTCAAGAATCAGCACACAGCCTCCATGAAGACACTGACACCCAAACTCACAGGACTGTCATCAGCAGCCTCATCCCCGCAAAGCCAGGAACTAGGTGAAACCTCACTGCTTAGGAGTGCAATTTGCTGGCAGGTCACCCAGGCCCCACCAGGCCCTGCCCTTCCTGAGCCTATGATCAGTGATCAAGAACCCTTTGCCTCCGCCTGAGAAGCCTGCTTTGGTTTTGTTTTGATGTGACTTACCTGGGCCCTTATCATGTGAAGCTAATGCTCTTGATTGCCCAAGTCAATGCATGGTGAATTACACCAGCCACAGTCAAAGAGAACCTGGGGCACAGACCCCAGGGAAAGTGTGTGGCAGATGCACACATATGAGTGCTGTATGGGCCAGGGTGTGGCTGTGTAGGAGTGAGCCCTGGGGTGCACAGCCTGAGTCAGTGCCTGGGGCTACCTGCTTCTTCTCTCCGTGCTTCTCCATCCTCAAGGATATAATGGCTTCTATGAGGCACAGGGCTGAGATTCCTATGAGAGCCCTAGGGGCTGCCAGGACCACACTGAAAACCCTGATGTGGGTTATGGGCCTGAGTTTAAATTCCTCAGTTTCCTCACCTGCCAAAGACACCCACCTCATCAGCTGTTGCATGGCTGGATTGAGCTGTACCCACAGGTGCAGCCATAGCTGGTTACTAGGCTGCAGCCCATCCAAATATTATCAGGAGTAGCAAAGCACCACACAGTTGTTGCATTTCCAGCACCATCAATTAGGGGAGGGAAGTCAGAGGATGGGCTGCCTTGGCCACCATTAGTCCTGCCTTTGGGCCTTGTCATCTTCATGGAAATAGACTTGCCTGGAGCTTAGGACAGAGCCTGGATGCTACTCAGAGAATGTAAAATGCCATGTAAGCCATGAAACCTCCCTCAGTTTCTGTTTTCTCTCCTGAATAATTGAGAAAATAACATCCTCCCAGGGTACCGATAGGGTTGCCACATACGTGCACAAAATACTTTGAAAATTGAAAGCACAAACTATGTAAATGACGACTCTTCCATAAACCACAGGAGTATGGCAGGAATACTGGGGTATTCAGGAGTTGTGAAACCAGGCCTTCTCTCCTGCTTGTCACTTGCCCATCAGGAAAGCTTTGAGGCTTTCTTCCAGTGCTTCAGCCACAGCAAACAAGCACAGCCTTCATACTTCCAGTCCTGTTGCTATTTGTGTCCTGGAAGAGAGAGAAGAAGACCTTTGGTTATTTTCAGTTATATCAAAGACCAAGATCCACTTGGTACAACCAAAGCTTTCTGGTTTCTATTTTCCCTGAACATGCCTGAGGGCAGCCTCGGAAAGGAATCTATGTTATAATGGCAAAGATGGCATGTTGAGAGAGGAAGAAAGGGAGTCGCATCAGAATTGGGATTCATTAGAGTTTCCTCTCTTGGAACGGCTACTTAACTTTGTATCAGTTTCCCTGTCTGTAAAGTGGGGATTCATCTCAATAAGACTGTTAGAAGGAGGAGGTGACTTGTCCAGTGTGTATGCAGCCCCCGCTGTAGTGTGTTCACACAGCACTTAGTATATGATAAAGCTTCAGCCTCATGAGTGAGCACCAACCAGGCCTCCTGGGGCCTGTGCAGCTCCCCCTTGCACATGGCCTCTTGTGCCTTGTCAGTTCACCTGGGATGCAGACAGCATGAATCCCTCCCTCACAGAGTACTGGAGGAATGCATGGGATAAGGGTAGGTCTGGCACCCAGAAGTTGTCCCCTTGTCATCGTCAACATTTTTATAATCTCTCATCAATGACTATGAGCCCTGAGTCAAGTCCAAGATGGACTCACCTTCTGGAGAATTCCACTCTATCACCGGGAGTGCTGTGTTTCCCTCTAGAAGCTATCATGTGGTGCCCAACAGTGATGAAACTCCAGTGTGAAGCGTTGGCCTCCCCAAATGCCAGTTTCCAGCTGTTTCCAAAGCATTGTTTCTCAAACTTGAATGTGTGCACCCCTTTTTACCGAGACAAAGACATTGCAAAAGGCCATCAGGTTTTGGAATAAGGAAAGGGGTATCTTCTGACAGCCCAGAATTTAGGAGTCTTTTATGGGAATGGAAGGGAGAATGGGAGGAACAAGAGATGATTGATCACTGAAGGCATCTGGCTACTAACAAGGAAAAGTGTGAAATCTCTAAATCTCTTAGTGTTTCTCTGTCATTTGACCCCTGCTAATCTGAGTCAGCCCTGAGGCTCCCGCAAATCTTCTATGAGCAGTCACCATCCTTGTACACATTTTCTTACCTCCCAAGGAGAGGCACCCCCTGGTAAGAGGCTGTTCCTCTAAACTCTCAAGTAGAATTCCTCTAATAATGAGCATATGTGTAGCAGGAGCTCTTAGCCTGAAGGCCACGAGAGAAATGCAGGTTAGACTAAAGTATGAGAAAGCAAGCATTTCAATCTGTCACAACACCACCTCACTTTGAGCAGCCAAGTTTTAATGGTTCTGCCCCTTGTTCCAATGTCCGCCAGTAGGGGGCGCTGAGCCAATGCAAGAGACTCGGGCACCCTCATTGACTGCTGTGAGAAGCAACAAACAAATCATTCCTGAAACCCAAGCTGTTTGCTCTATGCCAGCCACCTCTAATACACACCAGCACATTTATAAACAGTGTGGATTAACAAGCCTCAAAGGCTCTTAGTAAACCCCCTCATTACACTGAACAGAGGTCTAACTGCATTAAGCCAAAGCTCATAGTTCTCAGAATCCTCCTGAGAAAGGTGAGTGCACTCCCTGCAGGGTCCCCTCCTGCCTTATGCCTTCTATCCAGAGTCAGTGCTGCCTCATGCCCAGACTCCATTTTCTTTTGTTTTTATAGAGATCTTGTGTAGAAATTTCTGCTTATTTTCTGAAACTACTTTTTTGAACAACCTTCCCTTACCCCTTTATAAAATATCTCCTCTTTGCTTATTCAAATCTGGCTCTAAGCATTATGGAAGGTAAGATGAGTTAGTAGTTGACCACCAAATAGAAACAACACTGAGAAACATTTTCTTCAATGATCCATTCCAAGGAGGCCAAGTGAGCCGAAAAGACACAGCCCATGTTTGAGCAAAGGGAAACCTCCCAGACACCAAACAGTTTTATTACTGCTGAGTTAATCCTCATCAGACCACAGCAGAACCTGGAGCAGGACAACATGCTGTGCAGAGTCGTGGTAGCAAAGGTATGCTGTCCTGAGGGTACCTGCCCCAAAGGTAGACCTCTAGTCATGCAACCTTCCTGCCCACTCTCCCTGTGTGTCCTCAGACGTACCAGGCTGTTCAGTTAATATCAGCTGGAGTTCACTTTGGAGGGAAATGTCCAGAAAATCAGGGTGGAGGCACGATCCAGCTTGCCACCTGACCAAGGACAGGACAGTGCCTGCCAGGTGCAGTGAGGTAAGCTTTACTGATGCAATATCCTGCACCCACTGTCTGCTGACATCCATGTGTAACCAGCCCTGCCAGTCAAGTGCAAAGGTGTTTTTTAAGTGAGCGTGCCGCTCAGCGATTCTCACTGTCCCACTCTAGACCACAGACCTGGCCGTATTTCTGTCCCCAGCCCCAACTTCTATCACACAGCCCCAGCCAGCAAGCCCTAGCAGAAATGGACAAGAGAGACAGGTGACAAACGTGCACAAATAGAGCCCACAGGTAGTCTATTCCTGATTACATAGCTTAAGCTCCCTTGAGCCCCTTAACAAGCAGGTAGAATAGCTGTGGTTTCAATGTCCAATTTGCTTGAAGCTATGCCCCATATTCTCTTTTCTCACCTCACTAGATAAGGTTTGATAGGCTGCTTCCCAGCTCGATGCAAACAGGGCTAAAAATCTGAAGTCCATCTTATCATTCTGGAACTTTCAAAGGGAATCCGTGTGGTGTGTGAGGAGTGAAAGGCAAGCCTCCAGATCGGTCTTGTCACCGGGAGCAGCTATTGAGAGACATGAACCCCTCCTTCGGGGAGCACACACCTTCACCAGCACCACCCTGGTAGGCTACTGATTCTAAGGCCAGGTGAGAAGGCTAAATTAATTTAATCTCATCTAAATTTGATGGGTGGGAAAGCTATTCTCCAGAAAGACAAAGCAACATCTCTCTAAGCTCTGGACACAAGTGGGGTGGGGAGGTGCGTTCCCAGGACAGGGCAGGTTCCAGAAGGCCTAGGAGAGAAAGAAAGAAAAGCTACACCTTCCAGTTGTTATCCTCCTCCAACCACTCACCAGGTTCGGTGTCCCATTTCCCAGCTTCCTGCCCTCTCACCCACCAGCAATTACAGAAGAAGTGGGAAGGCCCTGGAGACACAAGGTGGGGGCATCAATGAGCCCCACTCTGTTCTGAGATCACTTCTAGAATCTTTGTTGATTCAGAGGGTAGCCCATGCTGACCTGTTACCTTAGTGTCCCTTATACCTCTCAGCACCCCTCCCTCTCTTGGTAAAATTGCTAAGAAGTCGTCCCAATGACAGCAGTTGAGAAAAAAGAAGGAAAGAAGTGGAAACCACAGAACTCACCATGCCCCCCAGAGGGAAAGAGCTGACCCACTCATTCTGTGGTGATCTGTGTGGCACCCACACCTATGTTTGAAGCAGCATCCCCACAGAGGAAACAACATGGAAAACTGCTCTGAGTATGAACTAGAAGGGCAGCAGGATGGAACCAGGAGCATGCACCCTTGCCTTGCCATCCCTCCCCAGGGTGAGCCCCTGTCCAGTGTCAAGGAGAGTGTGAACCGTCACACTTTGCAGTGCTTCCCTCAGGCAGCAAATCACATTTCTCATGTACCTGTGACAGTTTAATTTCCTGTTTTACCTGAGCAAGTGGCTGACCCTGGCACTGTGACACCTAATAGAAATGTAGAATTATACCAGGAGTCAGGCTTCAGCTCATCCCTCCCAGTTTTTTGTGGGGTTTTTTTTTTAGATTTTATTTATTTTTTAGAGAGGGGAAGAGAGGGAGAGAAACATCAATGGGTGGTTGCTTCCCATCTGCCCCCTACTGGGGACCTGGCTCGAAACCCAGGCATGTGTCCTACTGGGAATCGAACTGGTGACCCTTTGCTTCGCAGGCCAGCACTCAACCACTGAGCCACACCAGGCAGGGCTGCCATCCAATTTTATTTGTAGAGTTTCTACTTGTTTTCAAAGGTATGAGGATCAAAAGTTTCTGATCCTGCTTCCTCCTTTGATCTTCTCTACCTACTGGCCACAGAAGTATAAATAATTCAGGAGGACTTTTCTTGCCAGTTGGCCGTGGTCATTGTCTCACTGGTTTCCCCGAGCTATGTGTACAGGTGGCTTTAGAAACACCACTCACAGAGCAAGTGGCTGTGTTTCTCCTGAGCACCTTCTGTGACAGAAAACAGCCCTGTTTCTCACAGAGGCCTTGCTATCCCGGGTCCAGCATCAGGGCCGTACCACCTGCCTGGGCTATTGGGAGGCACGACATGCATGGAGTTTACAGAGGACACTCACCTATCACTCAGGGCAAAGCCACTTTCCCAGTTACTCCAGAATTGGTGGAGACAAAAATCAAGACAGGAGGAAACTTATTTCAAACATGATCATTTTTATTAACTGCAAAACTCAAGTTTGGCCTAAAGGAAAGTTCACCATTAGAATGTCTTTTCTGTGATAGAATAATTTTGTTTGTTTATTTTAACTGAAAAACTTTATGAATTGTCTGATTACAAAATCAGCTCCCATTGTATCCCTGCTAAGTAACACTTTTTACATAGAACAGAAGATTTTATGAATCACAGTTTCGAAGGAAGACCAAGCTCATGCCTGCTCTTAAACAGTTTGTTCACAACTATTTTTAAAATGCATCATAGCAAAAGTCCTAGAGAAAAAGGCACAAAATGTTAACTTTAGACAGAGGCTGTGGGTGACTTTTTTAATTCTTTCTTGTGTTCTGGTTTTTTAAATAATAAGCATAGGTTACTTGTATAAATCATATAGCATATATTACTCGGGCCCCTCTCCAGCCCATTCCTAATGTGGAATTTTAGATCAGGAGCTCTGTTGCCACACCAGGTGTTCCGGTGTTGATAGTGGAGCCTCTGCAGGCCATCCTGAGACATGCACAGTGACTGTTCTCCTTGCAGGTGCGGGAGCCACCTCGGGGGTCTCTGCCAACTTCCCCAGCACTGCTGGCAGCAGCACCCTCTCTCCACTCCAGCATGCCCACAAAGGTAGGCAGGCTGCCTAGGTTTGATATTCTGGAGTTACCACCTAGACCTAAGGGAGGGGCGGGTACTGCAGAGGAAGGAATTATTAGAAGTGACCGTGAAGCTCTTCTCCACTTCAGATCACCACCCTAATGTGATTGAACCACACTCAATACCCCAGTTGCTGGAAGTTAGTACTGTCCCTGAAAGGAGTGGAGCCAATCACTCCATGGGTGTCCTGGGCCCATTAGAGTATGTTGGTAATGAAGGCACATTCCCAGGGTGCCAGGGGTGTGTGCTCAGGACACGAGTGGTGAGGGCAGGAGAGGAGCAGCTTCTGCAGCTTCCTGGGCTTTGACCTCCCCTGATGTCAGCAGCAGTTCTGTTGCTGGCTTTCATATAAACCTGCTGATCTCAACACTTTACTGTTTGCAATAACTACATTTCACTCCACTCGCCAGTTCCTTTGGGATGGAAGGATGGAGCAGGACCCCTAAGGTCCACAGTTTTTTTAGAGCAAGACCTCATAGTGGCTTCTCCTTCCCTCTTGCACTGTCTCGGTGCTATCTGTTTAAGTATATTTAAGGCCTGGGTCTTCAGTGAGGCTTGGGCTGCCTTCAGATACCCACAGTGCACTCAGCATGCATTTCAGGTTTCCAAAGTAGTAGAACCAAGGGCAAGCCCAGGAAGCAACTAAACAAATCCAAGCCATGGCACTCCAGTCTGGTTCTACCTTGAGCCAAGCAAGGGGAGTTCATGGGCAGTCCTGATGAGGTGGTCAAAACAAACTTGTAGAGCTGGGTTCTGAGACTAAGCAAGCATTTTGGTTTCTGCGGGTCCCCCAGAAAGTGTCCTGAAGGTAGGAACATTACTTACAGGGGCTGTGGTCTTGAAGGAGAAAGGACCCTTTCTGATAGATGGGTTCCTGTAGGTCCTCTTTTACCCTAAGTCATTGCCTTCTCTCCCCAACTTCAGCAGAGCTCTCAGGCCAAGGACACCTGGCCACAGCTCTGATCATTGCCATGTCTACCATCTTCATCATGGCCATCGCCATTGTCCTCATCATCATGTTCTACATCATGAAGACAAAGCCTTCTGCCCCAGGTGACTGCTCCTCAATGCCTGCCCTATATCCCGCCCCCACCTTGAACAACTCCATCAACTTACCCAGTCGGTGAGCCTGGCTGCTCACACACTTCTCTTTCTCCAATTAGCCTGCTGCACCAGCCACTCAGTGAAGAGTGTGGAAGCCCAAGTGAGCAAGGAAGAGGACAAGAAAGAGGCTCCAGGTCTGCAGAGTCCCCACGAGTGTGGGTGTCCATCTCCAGGGTGGAGACTTTTTGCCCCTCTCGCCACTACCCCAGCATCCTCACCTTCTCACTGGCTATGCTCTTCTGCCACTTAGCATAGGAGTCATAGGAAGGGGTGTTGGTGCAGCCATGTTGTGTTTAATCCTTAAGGTAGTGTGGCCACCAAGTAGGTCTGCTAAAGAGGAAGTGAGCAGTGGAAGGACAAGCTCAGAGTTGGAGCTGACTCTAAACTCCTCTCTCCCCCAATCTTCCTATTTGCCTACAGACAATGTGGTGATTTTCTCAGAGAAGGATGAATTTGAGAAGCTAGCAGCAGTTCCAGCAAAGAATACCAAGAGGTATGTTGAACCAAAGCAGCTCCAAACAGCCCCCAGTTCCAGGCTGAAGTGAGGAGGTCCTTGGGGACCCTAAGTAGAAAGGGGAGCTGGCCATGCCAGATGAGAAGTACACTGAGAAACCTGTCTATTGGCCTGGAGGTTGTGCTGGGGACAGCTCCAGAGGGAGCAAGGCCCCAAGGACCAGCGAGGCAGTCCCAGTCAGCATGGGGTCACAGTCTCACTGTTGACCTGAAGCTGGGACCAGGTAGTGTTAGGGACAGGTGGTTGGCCCTCCTCCCTTCCTCCAGCGCCAGATGCTCCAGGCCTTTCTCTTCAACATCCACCTTTCTCATGCAGACCCCAAAGCTTCTGCATGGCCCCTTCCTCTCCAGCAGCCTGGGTAACATTCCTGCTGCTGCCACCCGTGCACATACTGACAGCACAGTGCTGAAGCTAGAGCTGATGTCCCTATGATACAGTGACAGTGGTGGTGAAGATGGCTACCAGATATTTGGTTCTGATTACTCACTAGTCGTGAATGTGTTACCTTCATAAGCCCTGTGAGCAAGGTTTTAACATTATACACTTTTGTAGGAACTTGAGGTTTGGAAGCTGTCATGTGCCTATGGTCGCATGCCTCGGCTGGGGGCCAAGTCCAGGCCCTGGCTCCAGTGTGTGTTCCACAGGCTCTGGACCAACCACTAACACTCAGTGAAACAGGGCCTCTTCAGGAAGAGATTTGACACATGAAGTCTTCAGCATATTTACCACACACACACACACACACACACACACACACACACACATCGGAACATGGAATCAGCCCCAGCTTTAACATCTAGGGTTAAGAGAAGTAACTTTTTATTTGCCCCCTTATATGGTCATTTGGACTTAGTCCTATTTAGGTTCCAAAAATCCATCCCGTGTTAATGGTCCACCCCATGGTTGTTCCAGGACCCCATCCACTCAAATGTCCCTGTTACAGATGGGGACACAGAGGCCATGAGAAGTCACCAAACTGGCTGCAGAAAGAGCAGAGGGTAAATCCCTCCTCTCCTCACTCCCAGCCTGTGATGTTTTTAGGGTATGTGAACTCTTGCAAAGCTTTGCTTTTTAGGAATGATAATGAATCCAGGTGTTTGCATAGAGCTTTGGCATTGATAAAGCACCACCAAACATATTATCTCATTTGGAAAACTCCACATTCCTGATACAAGGGCCAGAAGCAAATTTAACTCATGAAATCTTTGCATACTGGAAAAGAAAAGCAATTGTGTGGACTCAAACTTGGCAGTCCCTTAGAAAATGGTATTCCTGATAAGCGCCTCTGTTACCTGTGAACATTTTTTAAAACTTCATGAATCTGTGATCTGAGCAATGTCATGCACATCTGGCAAGTATGTGCCAGGTCCAAGCTGCTGTTACCAGGATAGAACCCAAGCTCGCAGCTTTGTGGTGGGGACTTGGTTCTTCAGTGCACGTCTTGGAGATGAGTCATCCCTCCAGCCTTCATTTATCCACTCCCCTGTTGTGTCAGCCTCTCTCCACCTCTCTTCCAGCCTTTTTTCATTCCCACAAGGAGGAGAGAAAAGAACACTCAAAAACACAGGGATGCATCCTATGACTTAAATTTCCTCTAATGACTGAGAAAATACCTGGGGACTCTATTTGGAAAAATAATGGTTATTTCATACACAAATGTTAAATAAAAATTAACACTCAACCATGTTTTTAAAAGACAGGGCATTGAGATTTCATCCTGTCCACCTTCTCTCAGGTCTTAGGGAAAGGACCTGAGGCTACTCAGTGGTCTGGCAACAGTGGGGCTTTTCCACCTGGCTTGCTCTCTGGTGGGGACAGCAGTAGGCCACCACCTCCCACGAGGCCTGAAACCTCCTGGGTCTCTCCCACTAATTTTGTTTTCTTTCTGTTTTCCTGCCCCTAGAGTTATGTTCAGTGTGGGCTTCACTACTTTAATCCAGTTACTAGCAAAGATAATTCTTTAGCCAAACCACAGGAAACAAGAAGGATGCTTATAAAAGAGAATGTTTTCATATATTTGGAACGATTTTGAGAGTTTGAGCTTCAACCCACATGTGCCTCGGGCCATGGGCATGGGCTATGAGCAACAGTGTGACTGAGCCCACTTGCCCTCCTGTGTGATCTCCCAAAGCCCCTCTCTGTGCTGGCTGCACCCTCACCCCACGGCACACGCATCCCAGCTAGGTCATTCCCTAGTCAAGGGAGCTCCTCGGACTCTGGTCAGCTTTGTTATCAGTTATTCCAGAGAGTTGGCACAAATTCCATGCCAGCCACATAAACGTGTTTCCTACATGAAGACACAAGGTTGAACTTTGTGCTTCACTGGATGAAATACAGGAAGCTATAACATATTCAAGAACACTTTCTTGAACTGGGTGGCATGGAAGAATGAGCATAGCACCTGTGGGCCACCCTGCATTTGACTTCCATGTCTGGAAAGGAATAGAGAGCAGTCTGTGTCTCTCTTATTTTGTGTCCCATACCTCCTGCCCACAGTCTGCTTCGTGAAAGCTTAAGAAACAAGTCTCTGTATCCCAACCATGCCCCCCACTGGAAGGAACGTGTCCAGGCTGCAAGTTCCCAGGCACCATGAATGAACCCCGTTCTTATTTCCACAGTGAGAACGATGCCTCATCTGAGAATGAGCAGCTGCTGAGTCGAAGCATGGACAGTGATGAGGAGCCTGCCACTGACAAGCAGGGCTCCCCGGAGCTGTGCTTGCTGTCACTGGTCCACCTAGCCAGGGAGAAGTCTGCTACCACCACAAAGTCAGCTGGGGTGAGGTTCTGGCAGCCCAGCCGTCCACCTTCCGACTTACTGTGCCGCCGGATAATGTAGTGTTACTCCCACAGCCCCAGCCAGGAAACCTAGATGGAGGGACATGTTTAAAACAAGATATTTAAAAAATAGAAAGCTTATTTCTCATGTATAGCTTCATAGAAGAAAATGAGAAATAATAAGACAAAAAGTTAAAATTGTTTGCAATGCCATAGGACAGAACAAAACCTGTGCAAACTTATGGCCTATACCCATCCATACATGTAATAGTTGAGTATAACTATACTTACCTATATAGTATATGTGTACATGACTGTATATGGACATGGCATGCACATTTTCATGTAAAAATACTCCACCAGGTTTGTGACCTGGGACAGCCCCCTGTGGAATGTACCATGGTAGGGATGTGGGCAAAGGTGAGCCAAGCCCTGCCCCAGGGTGTCTGAATGTCTAGCATGTGGTTCAGTGGCAGCTGGATCCAAGCATCAGGTCAACTAAGTTGCTAGGCAATGATGTTCTTGGTAAAGGTGTCCCTGATTGAGAGGCTAGATCTGGCCTGGGTTCTCACGGGGACATCATGCTCTGTGCTGCCCAGTTCCGTGATCTCTGTAGTGGGGCTTGTCACTTGCAGAAACCTGGAGGCTTATGGAGTGGTTATGAAAGATATTGGTTCCAGAAGAGCCTGGGACCTTTCAAGCAGAGCCACTTCTGCACCTGTCCATCATGGGCTTCATTTCTTGGCTGCCTGCTGGCAAGCTGGGGTTCTCAACATTTATCCTTCCAAATAAACAAATGCCAGCTGTGGCCCCTGGTTGTCTTGTGAGTCTAAATGTTCAGTGGAACCTAAGAAGCCACGCCAATGAGCATTGAAGGTGCTTGACTTGGATAACCCCAAAGAAAGGCTTTCTGTCTGCGTTACGGATAAGATGTTCATATGAGGACTTGATTCAATGTTTCTGACTGGAAATCAGGGGAGAGCAGCTGTCTGCCAACACTGAGATGGAAGGCTTAGTGTGTTGTCTGCTACCATTTCCCCTTTCTGAAAATTAACATTCTCTTAACTTTTTTCATAGATTCAAAGTCGAAGGAAAAAGATATTGGATGTGTATGCCAACGTGTGTGGAGTTGTCGAAGGTGAGCATAAGGGCAGTGTTCAGCAAGACAATCGCCCCAGGTCTTTCCCCAGGACTTCCTTCTGACCACTACAATGAGAAGGAGGCTCTGGCCAGAGTCCCGATGCTTCTGGGAGGGCTCCGAGAAAAGTCACCCATCCAACTTGTCATGCTCCTCATCAGGCTGAACTGATTTCAGGGTGGAAGGACATGGAATTTGAGTCCAGGCTGTGTTAACACATTTCCCCAGCATTTCCCATCACCCTTCCCTCACAATATAAGGAGCTAACATTCACCCCAGGGTCTCTCTGGAAGGACACATGGAGTCAGAACACCCAGGTGCTCTAGAGAAGGGGCTTGTTGTCCCCTCGTGCCCTCCAGATGATGTTGCTCTATTGGCATTATCATCTTTGAGATCTTTGATAATCATCATTATCCAGTAGTA
Organism: Macrotus californicus; assembly: GCA_007922815.1. Taxonomy (NCBI): domain Eukaryota; kingdom Metazoa; phylum Chordata; class Mammalia; order Chiroptera; family Phyllostomidae; genus Macrotus; species Macrotus californicus. Next base: position 33,335 of record VMDR010009004.1, read on the forward strand.
GCTGCCCTTACCTCTAGCAACTCATCGTGTATGACAGGAGGTGTCCCCTCATAAGGACACCTTATTCACCCAGGAGATAAAACCTTCATCGAGCCTGAAGCCCTGGGTACTCAGCCACCCTCTCATGGACAATCCCACAACGCCACTGAGAACCTTAGACCAGCAGTGCCTAGCTTTGGGTGAACATCAGTTACTCTGAGAGTCTTAACGCTAGCTGCCTCTATGCCTCTGCCCCAGGGTCCTGACGTGATTAGTCTGGGATACGTCCTAGTCATCAATGTCTTAGGTTTTGTTGTGTTTTTTTTATTACTTTGTTGTTCATTTACAGTTGTCTGCATTTCCCCCCCCACTCTCCCCCCACCCTAGCCAATCCCACCTTCCTCCCTTGCTCCCACCCTCCCCCTTTGGTTATGTCCATGTGTCCTTTATAGTGTTTTTAATTAAACTTTTTATATTGAGATCACTGTTGTGTTGAGAGGCGATACAGAGAAATCCTGTAATACTCTTCACCCAGTTTCTCCCAATGGTAACATCTCGCCAAACCTATAAGTCACAACCAGGACATTTACATGGTGCAGTGAAGACAGCCCACTCCATCACCACCAGGATCCCTCTGGTTGCCCTCTCATAGCCACAACTACTTCCTACCCACCCCACCCCTTCCTTAGCCCCTGGCAACCACTAATTTGATCTTCATTTCTGTAATTCTATCATTTCAAAAATGTTATATGAGTGGAATCATGTGCTATTGTAACCTCTTACAAATGGCATTTTTTTCATTCAGCATAATTCATTGGAGATTCATCCAGGTTGGTGCATGTATCGTATTTTGTATCTTTTTATTCCTAAATAGTAGTCAGTGTTAAGGATGTGCCACCATTTGTTTAATTATGCATTCATCCATTTAAGAACATCTTGGTTGTTTCCAGTTTAGGGCCCTTATGAATAAAGGTGCTGTAAATATTTATGTAGAGATCTTTATGTGAACATAAATGATCATTTCTCTGGGATAAATACCCAGGAGTGCAACTGTTTGGGCATAAGGTAGATTAGTGTTTTAAAAAACTGCCAAACAATTTTCCAAAATGGCTGTACCATTTGCATTCTCACCAGCAATGGACGAGTGACCCAGTTTTTCCACATCCTGGCCAGGATTTGGTGGTGTTATTGTTTTGTTTTGTTTTGTTTTGTTTTTCTGATGGGTGTGTTTGCTATCTCATCATGGTTTTAATATACATTTCCTTAATGTTTGAACATCTTTTCATGGACTTATTTGCCATCTGTGTATCCCTTCAGTGAAATGTTTCTTCATGTCTTTTGCCCATTTTCCAATTGCATTGTGTTTTTGTTTTTGGCCTTTTTTTTTTTGCTGTTGAGTTTTGGGAGTTTTGTTTTTTTGTTTTTTAATTACTTTATTGTGGT
>VMDR010009005.1:0-11259 GCA_007922815.1 Macrotus californicus
ATGGGGGAGGAGATGGGACAACTATAATAGTATAATCAATAAAATATATTAAAAAAAAAAAAAAAAAAACCAGCTCCTGGATGAATTGATCCTTTGAATTATTGCTTTAGTCTCTATATCATTTAATTATGCTCTGATTTTGGTTATTTCCTTCCTTCTACTTGCTCTGGGCTTTGTTTGTTATTGTTCCTCCAGTTATTTTAGACTTGGGTTAGGTTGTTTATTTGAAATGTTTCCATCTTCTTTAGGTAGGCCTGTTTCACTCTGAACTTTCTTCTCAGGACTGCCTTCACTCTGTCCCATAAGTTTTTGGATTGTTGTGTGTTCATTTTCATTTGTTTCCAGAAATATTTTTATTTCCTTCCTTGATCTCATTATTAACAAGTTCATTGTTTAATTGCATGCTATTCAATCTCCATAAATTTGAATGTTTTGATTTTTTTCCCCCTGAGGTTGGTTTCCAGTGTCAGGCCCTTGGGGTCCATGAAAATATTTGACATAATTGCAATTTCCTTGAATTTGTTTTGGCTGGTTTTGTGTCCTATCGTGTGGTCTATCTTTGAAACTCTTCCATGTGCATTTGAAAAGAATGTGTGTTTTGCCTCTTTGGGATGAAAGGCTCCATATATACAGTCAGTTAGGTTCATTTGATGAAAGGTGTTGTTCATTGCCACATTATCCTTATTGATATTTTGTTTGGATGATCTATCCATTTATGGCAATGGGATATTAAAATCCCCTAGTATAGGTATGTTGCTGTCTATATCTTTTTTGAAGTCTTCCAAGATTTTCCTTATATATTTTGGTGCTCCTATGTTGGGTGCATATATATTTACAACGTTTATGTCTTCTTGATGGATTCTTCTTTTGAGTACTTTGAAGTGACCTTCTGGGTCTCTTTTATGGCTTTTGGTTTGAAGTCTATTTTGTCAGATATAAGTATTGCTACTCCAGGTTTTTTTTTTTTTTACTGTGCATTTGCTTGGAATTTTTTTTTCCCAACCCTTCACTTTTAGTCTGTGTAGGTCTTTTTTTCTGAGATGGGTCTATTATAGGTGGCATATGTGCAGGTCATGTTTTCTTGTCCATTCAACTACCCTATCTCTTTTGAGTAGAGCATTTATTCCATTTACATTTCAGGTTGTTTTGGTATTTACTTATTCATCTCTCTCCTTTTTATCTGTGTTTCTTTCTCTCTCACTCTTCTCTTTTAAAGCAGTTCCTTTAGTATGTCTTGCAGTGCTGCTTTGGTGGAGGTGTATATTTTCAGTCTAGTTTTGTCTGGGATACTCTTTATTTGCCTTCCACTTTAATTGAAAGCCTTGCTGGTTACAAGCCTTTGCTTTTCATTCCTTGGAATATCTCCTGCCATTCCCTCTGGCCTGTAGTGTTTCTGTTGAGAAACCATGTGCTAGCCTTATCGGAGCTCCCTTGTATGTTACTTCTTGTTTTTCCATTTCTGCTTTTAAGATACTCTCTTAGTGTTTAAAATTTGGCATTTTAATTATGATATATGTCTTGGAATAGGCCTCTTTGGGTTCATCTTGAATGGAACCCACTGTTCTTCCTGAATTTGCATGGTTTTTCCCTTTTTCAGGTTTGGGAAATTTTCTGTCATTATTTTTCCAACAGGGTGTCTATCCCTTGCTCCTTTTCTTCTCCTTCTGGTATTGCTATAATCTAAATGTTGTTATGTTTCATGTTGTCCTGAAGTTCCCTTAAGCTATCCTCATGCTTTTTGAGTCTTTTTTCATGCTGCTGCTCAAGCTAGGTATTTCTTTCTACTTTGTCTTGCAGCTCACTAATTTGGTCCTCTGTTTCATCCAGCCTGCTTGTGTATTTTTTTATTTCAGATATTGTATTCTTCATCTCTTCCTGGTTCTTGTATATAGTTTCTTTTTTAAAAACAAAACACTTTTAAAATTTATTGTTGTTCAAATGTTTATTGTTTCTTTTTCCTTTTTCACTCGGTTTTGATTCCCTCTTAGTTCCTTGTAGTTGTCACTGAGTTCCTTGAACATCCTTATAACCTTTTCTTTTAATTCTATGTCAGATTGATTGCTTCCCTCAGTTTCATTTAGGTTTTTTACTGGGGAATCTTCCATTCCTTTCGACTGGGGTGTCTTTCTTTGTCTCCCCATTTTCAGTCAATATTGTTGTCTTTTTCTGCTTTTCAGGGTTCTCCACTTTGCCTGCCTGTCTTTAGTGGGTGTACTTTTGTGATGGGAGTTCTGTGGGACTCAACGGTGCTGTCTCTTTGATCCCCCCATCTGAAGCCTCTAGGGTTTCCCATTCTTCTGTTTGTGTGGGCCCTCTTCTTGTACTTGGGCTTTACTTGTTGGTGGCTCCTTTGTTGGTGGATTCTCCACCCCCACCTTGTCTTGTATGCTGTTGTACATGTGTTGTTCAACAAAGCAGTATTATCAGAGAACCACACCTACCCCAGCAAAAAGAACGCCACTACCAAATCAGCAATCTGAACCTCAATTGAGCAAATATTATTAACAGTGAAGAGAGATTATGAATATTATAAGATATGACAAAGGGAATATGAGATGACTGACAGAGGGATAATGTTTTTGAGTGGGAAGAGGTAGGAGAATTGATAAGAATAAGGATAGAACCGAGGTGAAGGAAAGAAGAAAATTTAAATCATAAGTAAAATACAGACGGGCAATGTGAACAATGTGGTAAAAAAAAGGGAAGAGTACACTATGATGTTTGAAGTATAATTGACAAAGTATTGGACCAACAGGAGAAAAATTACAGAAAAACCACAGCAGGGTCAATAGCAATGACAGATAATAGAAGTTTAGTAAGTTGAAACTCAAGTAAGAATATTGTTCAAAAAAGAAAAGTGAATATGAGATGTCTATAGTAAAGAAAAATGATTTTGAGAGGGTGGGAGGAGCAAGTCCATAAGAGTAAGGAGTAAAACCCAGATTGAGAGAGGGGAAAAAATGAAATACAAGTCCTCACTCAACTGATGAGGGACAGGGAGGGGAAGGTGAAATGGAGTGAGAGTGGGGAGAGTGTTCTGTGGGATTTAAAGCACAAACAAATAGTGAATAAATGGGAGTTCCTTTGGAGAAGTACAGCAATAACTGGTATTTTGCCCAACTAGCCACTGTTTATAAAATGTGGAAAGGAAATAATATTCTTGTAAGAGGGTAAAAAGAATGTGAGCTGACTTAAGAAAGAAGAATGCTTATGTGGGGTTAAATGGAGGAGAAATAGTGAGAGTTAGGGATAGGAACAGGGCATAGTGTGAGAGAACATAAAGTTTACAACAACAGTCATAAAGCTCAGGAAGATGGCAAATGGATTAAGACCAGAGAAGGGTGCTGTGTGGGATTTGGAGTAACAATTGCATGATGAGAAAGATATAATTTGAATAAAAAGAATGAAGAGTGAAAGACCAAGAGTAGTGAATTATTCGGAGTATGAGTGAAGTGAAAGAAAAAAATTTAAAATGCAGTATGAAAGGGAACAAAACAAAAAACAGACAAAAAACAAGCAAAAAATGAAAAGAAGAAAGAGAAATTTAAAAAAACACTAAGTTCTTATAAAGAGCAATGTGAAATTTGTCTCAGTTGTTGATGTTCACCTTCGGACTTCTCTCTGGGTCTGTCTCTGGTTTCATCTCAGCTCCAGGTCTTACTGTTTTACCCTTTAAAAAAAAAGCCCCCTGCTGGTTAAGCCTTTGCAGTTTTTCCAAGCTCCTGGAGGTTGTGGGGTGTTGGGCTCAGTTTTCCTTTTCCTTGTTTCTGCCAAGGAAGGGGGCTCTGACTGGGCTACAATAATCACATGTGCCTGGTTTCCAGCCGACACCTGCAGCCCTTACTCTCCACTCTGCGCAGTTACACTGGGCTGGTGCCAATAAACCACCTAGCTTTGCACCCTTTCGATCAATCCGTGAGGTGCGCTATGGGGTCAAATTGTACTCACAATCTTTCCTCCTTGCTGGCTGGGCAGCTGCACACACAAGGTCCCTGCCCAACACGCCTCAGTTCCCCTTTTGAAAAAAATCTCTGTGGGTGCCACTGCCACTAGGAGCCATTACCCATCTTTCCAGCACACTCCAACTCTCTAGCACACAGGAGGCAAACACAAGGCCCATGGGCCGAACCCGGCCCTCCACCTTGTTTTATCTGGCCGAGCACCTTGTTTCTACCCGGCATCAGCGCTGAGCTCCTTGTCCCTAGTTAAGGAGTAGTTATACTTATATAGTCCTAAAATTACATTCGGCCCTTTGAAGGCAACCGTGAGGCTAATGTGACCTCTGGTGAAAATGAGTATGACACCCCTGCTCCAGCCTGTGGTGGCCCACCTCTTCTCCAAGCTCCAGGTGTCACCAGGATCCCCCGCACGCTCTGGCACTCTCCCAGTTGGCCACCACCTATGTGTGTGTGTGCCTCTTTTTCCCTGGCAACTTTTTGCATTCAAGTCTCTCCTGGGGCAGGTCTGTGATTTCCCCACCCTCGGAGGGCAGGGAGCCACTAGACTGCTATCACTGACCTGGCTGTCCTCAATGTTGTACCTGTGGTAGCCACGGTTTTTGGCGTCAGGCCCAGGGACTCTCCCTGTCCTATAAAACCTCCTTACTGCCCATTTTGAACTGTCCTCTGCACACTTTGGCTTCCAAACTTCGTATCAGCTAAGATTCTGTTGGCTGTTCACTTTGTTTTTCGGAAGATGAGCTAAGTGTCCCAGTTGGATACACAAGCAAGTGGGCTCAGCTCCCACTTACTTTGCCTACAACTTCTCTCTTGAATTAACACTTTCAATTAACATAAATACTCTTTCCCCAAACAAACACAAAGTAGTGGAAAACGCTACTCACCAATATTAAGTAATTTCAAATAGGAAAGAACCTTAAGAACCAGAGACTGACAAGAGAGATGGGAAAACAAGTAAATGTAAAATATAGGCGTGTTAACTCAGGAAAAAATAGCAGAACAGAAATTTATCTCAGATAAAAAGATCAAATTATAGCCCTGGCTGGTGTGCCTCAGTGGATTGAATGCCAGCCTGCAAACCGAAGGGTCATCGGTTGGATTCCCAGTCAGGGCACACGCCTGGGTTGCAGGCCAGGTCCCCAGGAGGGCACATGAGAGGCAACCACACAGTGATGTTTCTCTCCTCTTTCTCTCTCCCTTCCTCTCTAAAAATAAATAAATAAAATCTTTTAAAAAGATTAAATTATAGTGCATGTAAGGGAGACACAATATGGATGAAAGTACAATATAAGTGTCACACAAGACAGGAATGGAAAGATAATATAGTGGGGGCAGTGACAAGAATTAACAAGGATGAGGAAGTAATAGAAATAGAAGATAGACATAGTGGAATCTCTAAATGACAAAACTATTAAATAGTGAAGAGAACTAATATTTAAAATTATGATTCAAGAATCTTTTCATAGAGAAAAGAAAAACAGTCTACATACTGGAAAGGCTGCCTGTGTTCCAGAGAGAATTGACCCAGAATGGCAAACACCAAGAGAGATTTCAATAAACTAGATGTATTCAAAAGTAAAGGGAAAAAAAGGCCTCTGGGTTCCAAGAGAAAAAGTCTATGTCACTTGTCAAGGAAAGAAAATAAAATTGAGCCCTGGCTGGTATGGTTCAGTGGGTTGAGTACCAGCCTGCGAACCAAAAGGTCGCTGGTCCAATTCTTAGTCGGGGCACATGCCCGGGTTGCAGGCCAAGTCCCACTGGAGGGCAATCAAAAGGGAACCATATATTGATGTTTCTCTCTCTCTCTCCCTCCCTGTCCCTCTGTCTAAAAATAAATAAAATCTTTTTAAAAAGAAAATAAAGTTGATGCCATAGTTGTTAGCAACATATAAATAAATAAAACAAGAGTAGTAGAACTGTGTTTTCAAGAAAAAAATTATGAAGCTACAATTTATATCCAGCCAATATGTTCTTCAGTTGAATATACTACATTTCAGATTCTATGCAATGTAAATAAAGCAATTATCAGGGAAGTTTTGTAGCCTTAAACAGTTCTCTCAATGAAAATGTAAGAATGAAAATAGTTAGCAATATGGCTTTTTATCCATTACCGCACCGTATAGACACAGTGTGAGTTACCCTCCCCCTTTCTTCTAGCAGTTCATGATTTCCAATTGAAAAGTTGTATTGTTTCTTTCCCCCACTGCTGCTACTTTGATGTGAATGTTTGTTTACATTTCTCTAAATCTGGCCATCCTCTGATGTTCCATTCTATTTTAGTTTTCTTCTAAACTACTAATCTCCTTTTATAACTCAAGTGCTTACATCTGTCTCTTCAGTGACTCCAATTATCTGTATTTGCATCTACAAAGTGAAAGAGTGAACATCCCAAAGATGTATAAAATAGTCCACATAGTGTGAAATAGAATATTAATTCACATTTTTTCATATAAATAAAAAACTTGTCAATTGTAATATTTACAGATGTAAATATATGATATATTCTTGACATTAATTGTGTATGCAAAATATATCTTAATGTCCAAAATGACAAATTCAGAATACTGTCTTATTTGTAGTTTTGTAAAGGCATTTTTGATGCATCTATGCCTTTGCCAATTGTTTTCTTAATTCCTGGAGTTTACATAGTAAGTTTAACCACCTAATAAAATTTAACTTGATACAAAATACAAAACATCTGCCCCACCTGTGAACATCTTATATCTTATACAGACTTCTGTCATAGCACCTGCTATGTGTGCGGCATCTAAGAATTTACATCCCTGTCAGAATGTAAGCTCCTTGGTAACAGGAATAGTTTTCATTTGCCTTTGTATCTCCAGCAGAAATCCAGGTATCAGGTGATATCTTAGTAAATATATATTGAACAAATATTTTATCTATATATAAAGCAGGGTACAGAGTAGCACTGTATCTTAACTTTCCAGGATAAATTCTATCGTTGGCACGGTAAGACCTAGTTTACACGTGTCTTTTCGATGGTACTCCATTCTGATTACTTCAGTTTGAACTGAAATATGTTGTTACAGGGACCAGTAACATTCAAGGATGTTATTGTGGAATTCACCCAGGAGGAGTGGCAATTACTGGATGCTGCTCAGAGGACTCTGTACAAGGAAGTGATGCAGGAGAACTATGGTCACCTGGTCTCACTGGGTGAGAAACCCCCCCCCCCCCTGTAACTCCCAGTAGTTCGCATTTTCTTCTCCATTTGTGAAACATGTAAATTTGAATATTTGTTTTGCTTCAGGGGTCAAAATTGATTAATCCATTTTGGGTACCAGGAAAAATATTTGTGTCTCTGCCCTCCCAACTGAAGAATCTAAATTTGCCAAGCCTACTGGGACCTTCATTGTTCTGCTCTGAAAACGGTACTTTTTGTCTTTCAGACTCCCTAAATTCCAAGCAATTTTATTTTCCTTATTTCCATTAATAGGTTGTTGTGTGAATAAGCCAAATGCACTTTTCAAGTTGAAGCAAGGAAAGGAGCCATGGATATTAGAAGTAGAATTTCCACATCAGAATTACTCTGGTGAGTGAAAAAGTATAGCCCTTGTTATTAGTAGTGAGGTAGTTGGTGCCATTTGCCTTTTGAAATATTTTTCAGGAGTCTTTTTTAAAATGCCCTGTATATCTGGAAATGAATGAGGACATTTGATATGCATATGTAAGCAACATAAATTACACCTCCAGTTTTCATTCTCTCCACTGGAATTCCCCCCATGCTTAACTTAAACTTTTATTTTGTTTTTTTTCCTAGAATTTCCAGTTAGTCTCTACCATCAAAGTATGCAACTATAATCCTAAAATGTTTATAAGTCTAATACATTTTTTCAAATGCCATTTTCCTTCCTTTATTAATAACAAAATGTTTTCATTACTTTCTGCACCAGTTTTAACTTCCTATTCTCTCTTTAAACTCTGAAATTAGATTATAAGTCATTATGTTACAGAACGGATTGGGGAGTGGGCAAAATACTATTACCAAATGGACCCCCCCATCTCCTGGGGTTCCCCTATACTAGGTTCACCTTGCCCACCACCAGGGAATTGTGGCCCTCGATGTCAGAGATTGGTGAAAAGGAAAGGAATTATTTATTCAAAAGTTATACAGACTTAGAGTAATGACTTAATGTCTTCATTAAGATCCCAAAGTCCCTTAAAACACCCACAAACACAAACAGTCCTTTCTTCCACCCTCTGCCCAGTCAGGGGTGCCATATCTCAGGAAAAGAAGTAGAAGTCCATGGCTCCGGTAGCCCCTGGTTCTTCCCAGTAATCCATGGTTGGCTGGCAGGCCTCCCTCAGTTCCCAGCACCATCAGCTGTGTCACCACCTCGATTTCCAGTTCTTAATCCAAACCCACGTGGCACCTTCTCATGGCCCACCAGCAAGAGTCCTTTCTCCCCTTTCCTTCCTGCAGTGTCTCTCCTGCATTCTTCCAAACTGCTAAGAGAGCTCTACATCACTGCTACATCCTGCTTTCCTGCTTCCTAAACTGCATGGCAAAGGGAACACCCAAAGCTGTGTGGTTCCCCCTTCTATTGCCAAAGCTGCATGGGTCCCTTTTCTTTCTCACCAAAGCTGCATGGTTCTTCCTCTTCCCCAAAGCTGAGTGGGTCCCCATTTGCATGGCTGCCATGCCTGGGTTTAAATCCCAGCACCAACCTTCCTCTGCATCTCCATTTCCGACTCCTCCCACAATTGACTACACCTGCCAGCATCCCCATATTTCTCCAGCTTTATTGGGCTGCCATAGTAAGTCCTGCCAGGTGTGCTCCCCCCCCCCACCCGCAGGCATGGAGCCAATCATCTCCAAGCTCTCTCGCAGGCTCCGTAACCAGGGGGAGCTGCCTCCCAGTTATGTCTAGTGTCCCAGTCACTCCCATCTCTCTGGCTCAAAGCAGGGCCACAGCTATTTAACATATCCATGAAACCAGTTAGAACTTATAGATAGTTAAATGACCATGCCTGAGGTTAGTTGCAAAACTGTTGCTATGCAAAACAGCTCTCAATGGCCCTACTCCAAGTGTCCCATCCCCCAGCTCAGACTTGTGGAGGCAAGGATGTCCTATATTTTTAATATTTCCTGGACACCCTGAGTTCTGGACCTCCTTACAAATCTCTCTGGGGGGGGCCCTGGCTGTGCCCTATTAGAGTTATGCCTTTTGTCAATTTTATTTCAGAGTTGACACTTTCTTCTGGATGGTGTTTGTCTTTTACACAAAGTACTGATTATCCTTCTTAAAATAACACTAAGATAAAAAAATGAAACAAACAAAAAAGTAATCTCACTTTGCTTCCTTAAATGCTTTCCAGGCATTTTCTGACTTGTGCACTCATGTGCAGAAACAATGCCTGGTACATATTGATTGTTCATGAGATATTTGTTGAAAGAGTCAGTTTTCAGTTAGCAAAAGACAGACACTTTATATCTTCTGCCCTTTATAGTAAGTTCTGCAATGGTTTACATATCTTTTCTAGACCGAAGTTTCATTTTCTATGCTGAGCACTCCTAAAATTGACATCTCCAGCATTTTTATCTCATTTGTATTCTGGTACCATATTTTACCATTTTACAGAATAGTCACACTGATATAAATTCCTTCTTTCCCAGGATCAAAAATTAATTTTTAATTTAAATTGTAGTAGGAGTTGTGTAATGTTGAAAATTTATACTAACTCACTATTACAAAGCACAGTTAATTTTCTGTCAGGAACTAATCTGGCCCTTTCTTGCCTACTGCATCTCATTTCTTCTTGTGTCCCAAACATATGCTAATCATCACCTCATTGATCTCTTAAGAGTCTTTCATAAATAGAATTATTTCATGTGGGTGGAAGTTAACCTTGCACAAGTCCCTATCAAATAACTTTTTTGTTTCCCCTACAAATGCCATGAACTTCCAACCCCAAGCCTCTGCTTATCATCTTTGACTTTCTTTTAAGCATTTAAACATGAATACATACGAAGGTCAGTAAAGGTTGTAGAATGATGTTGAATAATTAATCTTTAAAGACCATATAGTAAATTGAAGCAGAGATTTGGGAGCTAAGATATGAAAGTAGAATAAGACTATTGCTGAGTCATTGGTAACATTGCTTTGGAGATGCAGTATCTGGTGGTCAGGGTTGCATACCTCCGGTGCTGTAACTGGGGATTCATCATGTTATATGTATGATTTACACTATGCTTTTTAAAACTCTTTCTTTATGGACATATATTGGACATATATGTTCCTGGGTCCTTTGTCCCAGTGAAAATTAAGCCAATTAAATGTAGAGTGAAAGCCTAAACTATAGGACTGTTCCTCTAGACATGAGGAAATTGTAGTTCTGAAAAGTCACTTTAGTGATGACAACTAGATTGTTGTGTATGGGTAAAGAGGAAATAAAGTAGAAGTTTGTACTTTGCTAACTACTAGGAATCCTAACACAATAAATTAGGTGTGAGCAGATAAAGACCTATAATTTTAACATTTTAGCTCCTTAATCCAATTTAATCTTTGCCCTGGTATTTCCAGTGAACATAGTTGTCTACTAATTTTTCTTATCATTCTACTTACTATTCATTGTCCTTAATGGGCTCGCAGCATTCTCTATAAATCTCACATTCCTGTTCAGCAACACTTTAAATATTTTTTATTCTCTGTTGCCAGTTTTTTTTTTAATTTTTTGTCTTAACTTTTTCCTCCAAGGTTTTAAGGTCATATTTGGAAAGTATCAGAGGCACTTGGGTTTAGAACCACTCATTCCCCTTTCTGCTATAACAATTTTTAGTGTTTGTTTTTTTTGTTTGTTTTTGTTTTTTTAGTTTAATGTATTTTAATAGCAAACTTACAGGAAAGGCACAGAAGACAGACAACATTAAAAACATACTTGCATGTAGGACAACTCAGAAAAGTATAGTGAATGGATGGAATCTACTGTATGATAAAAATGCTACAAACACCATTTAGTTGCCATCAATAAGAAATTTACTTGTTTTAAAAAAATCCAAATGCTGGCATTGTCCAGAAAAATTTAACAGGTTTATTTATATTGTTATAAAGTTGAACTGCTTGAAACTTATTCACTGAAACACCTTGACTTGCATTAATGCTTTATGTCCCCGCATTTATATTAAAAAAAATTCACACACAAATGAAAATGGAAAAACGGCCAATACCTGATTTCTGTCCCCTATTTTCCACTTGCAATCATATACTTAGGTACCTTTTTGACCCCATGGAAAAAAAATGTCTAACATTCAGAACTACCAATAACAGGAAGAAGAGAA